>CM019712.1:21073213-21092232 GCA_009760885.1 Achatina immaculata
TTTGTCCAACTCGGCGAAATACGTCGTCAACTCCATCGATGCAATGAAGGAAGAGCATTATAATGAAATACTTAAACTTTTGCCGGAAAAATATACTAGTTTATACGCGAGAGATTCTTACAATGTGCCCAATGACACGCTGCATACGACCACAGATAATCAAATTTCTTGAGCGTTTTAGATGATACTAATGGAAATACATCGATCCAACTGCCTAATGAAGAAATCCCAAAGAACATTCACGGGAAGAAGCAATTTCTCAAATCTCCGAGACAAGCAAGCCAAGAATCAGATAGCTCAAGTTCGTCAAGTAATGAAAGCATTCAAATCTGGACTTGTTCTGTACGCCAACTAGAAGAGCTCATTCCGACAAACATTCAGGAATAATTATAAGATCAAAGTTCAGCCATTGTACCTTCTTCGGCAAGGGGAGCTTACTGCTCCAGAGCATACAGCGCCATTAAATGCTTGTTTTTTAGACCGACCAAAGATGAGATGAAACAGGAAACGAACAGCATAAGCAGTGAGGAAGATAAGGATAAAATAACAGACAAGAATGAAAACGGAGGCAGCGTTGATCTGGGAGATAACGATATCAAAGTAGAGGTCTTAGATGAGGACGATGATTGTTTTGAAATGCCCAGTGCAGTCCAGACAACGTGACAAACTGCTCGTAGTTTTGACTTGTCAGTTTCAGGTTTAAAGGCATTCTAATATTTATCTCAACAGATCCTAGATTTTGTAAGAAAGATAAAGCATTTATTTTGTGGTTCAGCGTAGAAGATTGTGGGGGGATTTGGTCTATTTGTTAGCCGCTGATGGCGGAGACGCTGTCTAATACGCCGGTCAGCGACCCACAACTCACTCAGACCCATAGCTGACCGAGATCCTGTACCACTTCTCCGTTGGTACCTGTAATAACAGGCCCAGCACTGGTCTATCGGAGAAGGGAATCACCATAGTACCTATGGCAATGGAATATATTAAAGGAGCATTGCACCTTTCCTTGCTTTGTAGGTCCATTCAAGGACTGAAAAAATAATCGTTGTTGATGCACCTTTGCTGGCAGAAATACAGATGAAGCCATTGATTTCAGTTACTGGGGAAAGATGCTGACAATGGCTGAGGCATATATTACAGGTAACTGATAACTCATTACCAAAAAATAGCACTGAAATGGACACCACGGGGAAACAAGAGTAAGGGTATACCAAATGAGACGTGGAGAAGAAAAAGAGAGAGAGGATGTTGAAGTAAGAGGGGACTCACTTGAGCAAGAGAGGGGGGAAAAAAGAAGACCAGTGACAGGGATTTGTGGAAGTCCCATGTGCCTTGGGGATCAAAAGGTTCAGAAAGAGATCATGGTTGATACTGGGGTTACTAAAACTGTTGTTGGCCCTACATTTCTCTACAGATAATCTACTTTCTATTTCTTCAGATT
The DNA here is from genome assembly GCA_009760885.1 of Achatina immaculata. Classification (NCBI taxonomy): domain Eukaryota; kingdom Metazoa; phylum Mollusca; class Gastropoda; order Stylommatophora; family Achatinidae; genus Lissachatina; species Lissachatina immaculata. Next base: position 21,074,655 of record CM019712.1, read on the forward strand.
TACTTATTTTGTATCTCTTTTACTTTATCTAGTTGGCTATTTTTTTCACACAGATTTGGAGACAGATGAATAACATATTTAGTAGTACGGTCAGTAGTTTCCAACCTGTGGCTCGCAGGTCACCTGAAGTCTGTGGGTGTTTACCGGCTTTGGGTACTAAGTGGCATTTGTTGAGTATATGCAATTAAGTTTATGGCACTGCGATAATGCATATAACTAGTGATAAGTAACTTATATGTAACTGGTAAACTATAATCAGAGACTGATTGTTAGATTTCCCACTCGACACGATGGCTTGCTTCAACGCCTTCACAGAGAATATCGTGCCTGCAGTTCCAGCGCGATTGAACATTGACAACAACAACAGCAACAACAACAACACAATAGCTGCTGTGCCAGAAAGAATCAGCGATAATGCTCCTCCACTTAGTCCAGTCATAATTACTTCTGATCAGATTCGTTGCTTTTCTCTTTCTATGCGAAGGGGATCTATCTATCTATCTATCTATCTATCTATCTATCTATCTATCTATCTATCTATCTATCTATCTATCTATCATCTATCTATCTATCTATCTATCTATCTTCTGTCTGTCTGTCTCTCTGTCTGTCTGTCTGTTGTATATATATATATATATATGTGTATCTCTTTATCTCTCACTCTCTCTATCTATCTTTCTCTCTATCTCCTCTATCTCTCTCCCTCTCTATCTATCTCTATCTTTCTCTTTCTTTCTTTCTCTCTCTATCTCTATCTCTCTCTATCTTTCTCTTTCTTTCTTCTCTCTCTATCTCAATCTCTCTCTCTCTCTCTCTCTCTCTCTCTCTCTCTCTCTTTTTCCCCCCGAGTTTTCCTGTAATTGTCAGCTTTTCCAACTTCTGTTTTCTCATAACATTTACAAAGAATTTAAAATGCCTTTCCCCCTCTTGTTTTAACTACTTTTTAGTGCTTTGTTACATCAATGAGCTCCATTTCTTTTTCTGTCCATCTTGGCCAGTGGTTTCCAACCTTTTTTTGCATCCAACGACCACTTTTCCAATTACATACGGAGAATCAAGAAGCACATCTTCCACGGGGTGTGAGTTCTGTTTCTAGAGGAATCTCGGTTATCCACTCTAGCGTGGATATACTGTCCATGTCATGCGGGAGTCAGAGACTGTGAGAAGGCCGACAGGCTAGCAGGCACGGCATCAATTCAGGACACCCTTAGAAAGGACAAGCAGTGGCAGACAATCAGAACTTTGCGGAAAAGCTCGAGCTGTGTACAGTCAATTTGCCATTGGCACGATCACCCACCCCACAGGCTACGAACAGCACTGAGGTTAAAGGCTGAGTACATATAGGAGTTCTCTGAGTGCAAGGAGGGCCCATCTCTAGGCCAGCAGCAGAGCATGGCAAGTTCTTCAAGCTCAAGTTCAATGGCAAGGAGGATAATGCAAGAGTCACGCTGGAGGACGACATTGGGTTGAATGACAACAGTCACAACAGGAGGATGATCAAGTTTGGGGGGGGGGGGGAGGAGAGGGAAAGTTGGCGGTTTTTTTTTCTGGTTTAGCACGGGCTACCCACGACCAGTGTGTAGCTGGCTCCATCACCAGGTGCCCGCTTCAGTGCGTGTTGGAACGGAAGACGGATCACACATGAGAGTGTCTGGAACAGCGGGAAGGTGGAGGGGGCTGGAGCGGCCAGTCTCTGATTATAGACTTTCCAGCAACATAAAAGCTACGGATCGCTAGTTTATACGCGTTATCGCAGTGCCGTAAACGTAACTGCATATATTCAATAAATGCCACTTAGTACCCCGAGCCGGTGAAAGCAGCCACGAACCACCCGATAAATTGCCACAGACTTCAGGTGACCTGCGGGCCACAGGTTGGAAACTGCTGAATTGGGATGTGTTGTTCATCTGTCTCCAAATATATTTTGAATGAATAACCAACTAGATAAAGTAAAAGGAGATGCAAAATGAATAAATAAATAAATAGAAAGATCTTGCCAAGGTAACCTCTCTCTCTCTCTCTCTCTCTCTCTCTCTCTCTCTCTTGTTCTTCTCCACGTCTCCTTTGGTCTGCCCTTACTCCTGTTTCCCCGTTGTGTCCATTTCAGTGCTAATATTTGGTAATGTGTTACCAGTTATCTGTAATATGTGCTCCAGCCATTGTCAGTGTTCTTCCTCGGTGATTGAAACCGCTGGCGTCATCTGCAGTTCTACCAAAAGAGGTGTTATTTCTTATGGTATCTGGCCAAAATATTCGTCTAATCCTAAGTAAACTTTTAGTCTGGAAGGAATTCACTTTGTTTTCTATAGTTTTGGTGATTTTTTTTCAGCATTAATTTTCCGCTGAATAACACTTAGGACAGTGCTGTTAAATATCCTTGTTCAGTCATTATAGTTCATCTATTATTTAACGCCTTTCCCAGCCTTACCTACCTTGTTTAAGCTCAAATCTCCATAATACTTTTATATTGTGGGATAATAAGAGTTTAGTTCCCAAGGTGCACAAGTTTAGTTCTTAAGGTGCACAGGATAATAGAGTTTAGTTCTCAAAGTGCACAGGATAATAGAATTTAGTTCTCAGAGTGTACAGGATAAAGAGTTCAGTTCCCAAAGAGCACAGAATAATGAGAGTTTAGGTCCCAAAGAATACAGAATAATGAGAGTTTAGCTCCCAAAGAGCACAGGATAAAGAGTTGAGTTCCCAAAGTCCGCAGGAGAATGAGAGTTCAGTTCCCAAAGTGTGCAGGGCTGCTGGGCATAGGTTCTTCTTCTTCTTCGATAATTTTTCAAATGTCAACGTGGACTAACTTTAGAAGTAGTCGGTGATTAGATGGAGCTGGTGTACATCCTGTTTGTTGACCACACGGATCTTTGTACCCCTGATAATCGCATGGGGTAGCACGACATTAAAAAACATAGTCTTTCTAAGACCTTTATGAAAATAAAAGTAATTTATACACAGATTAATTACACCTGTGTATTAATACACAGGGATTCAGTCCTGAAGTACATAGTGATATGGGGTTGTAAAGGTAAAAGATAAAATCATCATTTCCTTGCCGGTAAGAAATATTGGAGATACGGTGTTTAGGTCTGAATTTCCAAGACCTTCGACGCATGAAAGTGTGATGTGGTCAGTATCACGGCTGGCACAAGAAAGTGTGATGTGGTCAGTATCACGGCTGGCACAAGAAAGTGTGATGTGGTCAGTATCACGCCTGGCACAAGAAAGTGTGATGTGGTCAGTATCACGCCTGGCACAAGAAAGTGTGATGTGGTCAGTATCACGCCTGGCACAAGAAAGTGTGATGTGGTCAGTATCACGCCTGGCACAAGAAAGTGTGATGTGGTCAGTATCACGCCTGGCCCTATTTATCTTCCCATGTTTCTCTGGTAGCCATTATTAGATTCAGGATGGACCTCGGGGCCGTTTTGGTGTGGTGGTCAGTCAGTATGTCAGTCAGTCAGTCAGTCTGTCTGTCAGTTAGTCAGTTAGTCTGTCAGTTAGTCAGTCTGTCAGTTAGTCAGTCAGTCTGTCAGTTAGTCAGTCAGTCAGTCTGTCAGTCTGTCAGTCAGTCTGTCAGTTAGTCAGTCAATCTGTCAGTCAGTCAGTCTGTCAGTTAGTCAGTCAGTCAGTCAGTCTGTCAGTCAGTCAGTCAATCTGTCAGTCAGTCAGTCTGTCAGTCAGTCAGTCTGTCAGTTAGTCAGTCAGTCTGTCAGTTAGTCTGTCAGTCAGTCAGTCTGTCAGTCAGTCAATCTGTCAGTCAGTCAGTCTGTCAGTCAGTCAGTCTGTCAGTTAGTCAGTCAGTCTGTCAGTTAGTCTGTCAGTCAGTCAGTCTGTCAGTCAGTCAGTCTGTCAGTCAGTCAGTCTGTCAGTCAGTCAGTCAGTCTGTCAGTTAGTAATTCATTCATTTGCATGTCCCTTGCGGAACTTTACCTCCTTAACAGCTCTTCTGCAGACCTCTCGGTTGTAAGCAAGATGCCCTGCTTCTGATACATCCATTTGCAGATCATCAATGATGTCTTGCAGCCATCTTCGCCTTGATCTTCCTCTCTTTCTTTTTCCCATTGTGTACCCTTCCAAGACGGTCTTCTCTAGATTATCATGACGTTTAATGTGTTCGAAATATTTACGTTTTCTCTTTTAATCCTCTTTACTAGCCAGCCTTCTTCAATATTAAGTTCTTGTAGTATGGATATATTTGTTCTTTTTTGTGTGTCCATGATATTTGAAGGACTCCCCTATAGCATTTACATTCAAAGGTGTTTATGTGTTTCTCAGCTGTTTTGTTAAACTGCTGGGACTTGAACCTGGCACCACCGGATTAGTAAACCAAGTGTTTGACCACTCAACTAACCAGGCTGCAACGCAGTAGCATATTGTTAAAAAAAATACTTAATGCTTTAAAAGAGCTATATGAAAATAAAAGTAATTCATACACAGATTATTTATACAGAGTCGATACACAGATTATTTATACAGAGTCGATACACAGATTATTTATACAGAGTCGATACACAGATTATTTATACAGAGTCGATACACAGATTATTTATACAGAGTCGTCCAGATAAAACTGGCCTCTATCACAAAATACAGTTTCACTGTATTGCCCACTATACACGCATTGTATTCTGCGCTGCGGGCTAGTTCCGTGTACCGCTATCTTGTGCTTGTTTATAATTAATGCATTTGATTTACTTGTACTAATAATTCACCCTTCAGAAACTTCGGATATATTTGTTTAACAATTTTGGTATAAATATATTTGTTGTAGCTTTTTTTTTAATCTTGACGTTTTAACTCTTTCACTTCTAAAACATCATGATGGCGTTGGTAGATCCTGCAGACCTCTGCAAATCAATGCTCAGATGAATATTTTAGACAAATCTAAATAAAATGAAAAACAGCACATATCTAGCCCAGCCCATATTTTTAAATCATAGAGCAGTTTCCCTCTGGTTTCCTTCTGTCAGAATTTCTCATCAAATTTTTTTTTTCTAGCAGAGATTGAAAATTAATTAAGGACCAAAAGAGTTAATACTTATATAAGTAAAATACTTTGAATTATCAATTTAGGAAACAGAATAAAGTGAAACCGATGATGGCAGTAGATAGTTTTGATAGTGGTATATCGTTTTCAGATATTTTATTTTTAAATTAAACAAAGTGATGATAAAGAAAAAATGATTTATATGATGATTCCTACTTAGCCTAATGTAGTGCATATGAAAAGTATCTACGTCCTGTGGTATTTGCGTGCTGTAGATGTGTGAAATGTTAGTGCATTTACATTTCTAGGCCACTGCAGCGTGTATAAAATGATTGGAACGCTAGCACCTGTCCTTGCTGCCTTTGTTTTCCTAGGGAAACCCTAGGTACCCATTTTTTTTTAGGTTGGGTTAATCCTGAAGGTGATAATGGGTCTGGAAAAAATTCCATATATGAAGCATTTTATAACTAGAGTCAATATAGATGAGCCAGACTTACAGTGGGCAACTCTTCATATTTCACTTTATAGCTTTGCTCATGGAAATTAAAAAACTCCTACTGTGTGATTTACTGGTCTCATTTGAAGTAAATCACTGCAAATATTTTTTTTACATAAACTTGTGTTATTACAGCTTTTTTTTTCATTAACCCTTATGCTACAAGACTGAATATCCCAAGTCCACACAAACAATTGTATAATAAACTAACCTGCTGTGTTTTAAATCTGGAAATGGTGTGATGCCTGTGTTTAAATTAGTTTGAATTTTTCTGAAAGCCATAATCAGACTATATCATCCTACATCTTACATCCTTCCTGTGCCATTAAATGCCACATAGGGCTCTCATGGTAGTTTTTTCCTGTTTTTCAGTCACATCAAGGGATTTTATGCCTATGTCCTCTTTCACGTTTGAGTTTCACGTGGTCAAGCTCTTTTTCTTCAACCTGTTGTGTTCCACTTGATAGCTTGTTTTGGGGATTCTCTGACTGTTTCTTCTCATCACGTGACCGACATATTTCCATCTTCTTTTCCTGATCGCCCATGAGATATATTGTTGTTTGCTCATTTGTCTGATCTCTGCATTGTTCTTGAATTCGTTCCACTTTATACCAAGCATTTTCCTTAGGCATTTGTTTTCAAAAGAGTCTAATTTGTTGTCTATTTATTAATTGTTTTCCAGCTTTCTCGTGCATAAATGAGGGTGGATATTACATTTGAATTGAATAATCCTAACTTGGTTTTTGTGCTTATAACTTTCAAGTGCCATATGTTCTAAAGATTCTTGAAGTTTCATGTGCTTTTGCAATTCTAATTTCCTTTCTGGTATCATCATCCTGGTCTATGTAGCTGGTGAGGTATGCAAATTGGCTTACTTCTTCAACAGCTGTTCCTTCTTATGTATATTTTTCCTCCTTGATTAATGGGAAGTTTCATTATTTTTGTTTTTTCCTTATTAATTTCAAGTCCTATCTTACTAGCCAGTGAAGACAGGGTATCTGTTTTTTCTTGCATCAGATTCACATTTTCACTGATAAGATTTATGTCACCTGCAAAATCAAGATTTTCTAGTTGGGTCCCATGTACCCAGTCAATGTCCATTTTACCTGTGCAACATTTTTTCATTATGAAATCTATGACAATTTCAAAAAGCAAGGGAGATAGTATACATTCTTGTTTCATGTCTGTTTCAATCTGGAACCATTCGCTCATTCCTTCTTCTGTTTTAACTGCACAAGCATATCTGTTGTAGAGATCTCTAATGACGTTGACAATTTTAGATTGTATTCCATGTAGTCTTAAAATTCCCCACAGTGAAAATAAAACTATATAGAAGCAGTTATTCTGTTTGAAAGTTAATTTTCTTAGTTAAGAGCGTTGTTGTTGGAAAGGAAGGTCTGAATATCAGTAAAACTTTTTTGCCTTTTTTTAAAACAAAACTTGAAAAAAAAACCCATAGTTTTGAGAGATGTATCTGTTGGTCAAGTTGGCTGTCATTCATATATCAGCAGTGGCCCGTAGATAACAGTTTAAGAATCACTGGTCAGCCAGACCTGCTATATTAATGTAAAGTTCTTTATGTGTGCTTGTGCGCACATGTGTAGTTATGTGTGTGCATGTGCATGTATATGTGTGTGCTGATTACATATGTTAATGACTTTCTCTCACATATTTTCTATTCCATGTTTTTGATTACATAACTCTTTTTAGATTGCAGCTGCATGATACCACGGTCTGTTTTACAAATTTTTTTGCTATAATTCATCAAAGTATACTCACGCATTATACATGAATAATATTATTTATTCATTTTTTAAAATTTCATTTTCAAATTTTTTTTTTTGTAATTGCCATGTTCAGTTTCTACATAATCTCACATACTAGGAAATAATTGTTTTCAATATGAATGTGTTTGTTTTTATATGATTTTATTGATGTTTTTATATGATTTTATTGATTGTTTTATGACAAGTACACTCTAGTGTAGCTCACCTTTCAGTTTCTCCCCAAAAAACAAAATGCAGATTTTGATTTTCACAGCCAGGCAGACCGCAGTGTAACCAAACCTGGTTACGTCTTGTTCCAAACACTCCAAGAAACCAAATCTCTGCTGGATGTGCAGCAGTTCCAGTCACTAAAAATCTAAATCTTCTCAGTTTTGCTCCTGAATGAAATACGCAGTTTTTCACATCTCCCATTGGGGACAATAGAGTTTAATAATGATAACAAAAACTAGTAGTGTAATAGTTTCTCCTGACTGATTATTACATTAAGAAATGTTGATCTCAAATCCCACTGAACAATGTTGGATTCAAAATGAACAATTTTTGTAATCAAACAACACATTTGACATGTTTTACTTGGCAAATGTTGTGAGATCTATTTTTAGCAATTTTTTAAAAAGTAGTCCTGCTGTAGAGGCATTCTGGGATACTGTATTAATGCCTCAACTCTTTCACTCTAAATCAACACTGGCAGATCATGTATGCCTTTTGCGGATCAATGCTTAGCATGATATTTAGTCAGTCAGTCAGTCATTTGCATGTCCCTTGCGAAACTTTGCCTTCTTAACAGCTTTCCTGTAGGACTCTCGGTTGTAAGCAAGATGGCCTGCTGCTGATGCATCCATTTCCATATTATCAACGATGTCTTGCAGCAATCTTCGCCTTGGTCTTCCTCTCTTTCTTTTCCCCATTATATACCCTTCCAAGACGGTCTTCTCTTCTTCTTCTTCTTCGTTCGCTTCTATCACCAAGACCTCCCTGTGATCCTACTAAATTTACACCTGTGGTCCTCGATAGGTCTCCTGGTTCCCAAAAGGACCACACGAGATCCCCGAGAGCACCACAAGAGGTTCAGAGTATCACAGGGCTTGAGCCTGTATTCTTGGTGGGTCTCAGAAGCGGGATTGCGTGACACCGTGGTTTTCGTTGCACCATTTTAATCTAGAGTTGGACTTTCTCACCGTAAAACCTCGGCGTGTTTTGGATATGAGTATATCCCCGCTGGGTGAGAGGTGGTAGTTCATCCGGGCTAGAGTTGGACTTTCTCGCCGGAAAACCTTGACTTGTTTTGAGATACCCGTGTATCCCCGCCGGGTGAGAGGTGGTTGCCTTTCCATTCCGGCGTTGGACTTTCTCACCGGAAAACCTCAGCGTGATTAGGATACGCATACATCTCCCCCCCCCCCCGGATGAGAGGTGGTTGCTTATCTAGACTGCCCTGGTCCAGTGTCTCCGACCTCAGCATTTTGTGGTCGTGGCCGCTACCCTTCCTAGTTGTAACCAGGAAGGATGAATCCTCGCCACTAGTGACTTCCACCCCTGAGTTAAGCCGGTTTAGGCTTATTTCACCAGTATGGGTGTATATCAGACGTGACCGACCTCTAGAGCAGAGGTACCGTGACATGAGTAGCCATCAAGTTTCACCCCTGGTGTAAGCCGGTTTAGGCATATTTCACCAGTATGGGTGTATTTCGGACGTGGCCGACCTCTAGAGCAGAGGTGCCGTGGCAAGAGTAGCTCCCGCCGCGATACTACTGGACATACTGATTAAGCTTCACATTATCCTTTCCGTCATCTTTTCACATCGGAGCCACACAGCAACCCTGATTGCTTTTCCGCATTTTCTTCCTTGGCCGGGAGGAGCTTCATATATCGCCCGATATGAGTGTACTTAGGACTTGGCCGACCCCCAGACCAGAGGTACCGTGATTTGTCTACTGTTTACTACGCTTATTCCTTTCTTTCACCTTTTCCACAGTGGTGCTGCACGGCGGCCCCATTTGCACCTTTCTTCATTGACCGGGAGGAGCCCTACTCCACACACGGTAGCTGAAGAATCTCTGCAGCAGCGGTAGATGAGCTACCAAACATGACTCTCATCTACCCGAAGCATCTGGTTTCCAGGTGCCAGATATTCGCCTTCGCTCCTTCTCCTGTCATTTTGAACAATTCCGTCACTAGAAGGCCAGGAGCTGGACGTGGACTGTCAGAGGCTATTTGAGACGCACGCCATTGGAGTGGAGAGCGTATCCTCCACACCATCTCCGGCAATAGCAGTCCTTAGAATCATGGTCTTTTCTAAATTATCATGACGTTTAATGCGTCCAAAATATTTAAGTTTTCTTTGTTTAATCCTCTTTACTGGCCAACCATCTTCAATATTAAGTTCTTGTAGTATGGATATATTTGTTCTTTTTTGTGTCCATGATATTTGGAAAACTCTTCTGTAGCATTTACATTCAAAGGCATTTATGTGTTTCTCAGCTGTTTTGTTAAGTGTCCAGGTCTCACAGGCATAATTAGCGATGGGAAAGACGCATACCCTTAAAAATCTTATTTTTGTGGTTCTGTCTGTTCCTCTCCAGATTCTTTTGATATTTAGGCAAAGTCTAAATAAACTGTGAAGTAGCACATTTCTAACCCAGCTCATATTTTTAAATTGTAGAGTAACTTTCTTCTGGTTTTTTCTACCAAAAGTTCTCATCGAAGTTTATTTCGGCAGAGCCTGGAAATTAATTCAGGAGTGAAAGGGTTACTTTAATGGCACACTAGAGGATGATGTGGTCGGCAGTGTGCTTGGTCATCCTTCACACTAGAGGATGATGTGGTCGGCAGTGTGCTTGGTCATCCTTCACACTAGAGGATGATGTGGTCGGCAGTGTGCTTGGTCATCCTTCACACTAGAGGATGATGTGGTCGGCAGTGTGCTTGGTCATCCTTCACACTAGAGGATGATGTGGTCGGCAGTGTGTTTGGTCATCCTTCACACTAGAGGATGATGTGGTCTGCAGTATGCTTGGTCATCCTTCACACTAGAGGATGATGTGGTCGGCAGTGTGCTTGGTCATCCTTCACACTAGAGGATGATGTGGTCGGCACTTTGACTGGTCATCCTTCACACTAGAGGATGATGTGGTCAGCAGTGTGACTGGTCATCCTTCACACTAGAGGATGATGTGGTCAGCAGTGTGACTGGTCATCTTTCATACTAGAGGATGATGTGGACGGCACTGTGCTGGTCATCTTTCATACTAGAGGATGATGTAGGCGGCACTGTGCCTTGTCATCCTTCATACTAGAGGATGATGTGGACGGCACTGTGACTAGTCATCCTTCATACTAGAGGATGATGTGGACGGCACTGTGACTGGTCATCCTTCACACTAGAGGATGATGTGGTCAGCAGTGTGCCTGATCATCCTTCTTTCTCCAGCTTCAGATTGTTCTGGGGCCCTTAACTTCTGGGCTCTATCCTTCTGGGGCCTTATCCTTCCGGGCCCCATCCTTCTGTGTCATTATCCTTCCGGGCCCCATCCTTCTGTGCCATATACTTCTGGGCCCAATCATTTTGGGCCCCATCTTTCTGGGCCCCTATCCTTCTGGGCCCCATTCTACAGCTGTACAGCTGGGGTTTCTCCGTTTGGACTAGGCATCAATTGCCACAGGGGAGACAAGCACACTAACCACTGTGCCTCTCAGACATTTTTAGCAACTAAGGTGAAGTTGCAAACCGCTAACTTTGGATCACAATCACTCAGTTCCACTTCTTTTAGCACTTTTATAAAAACCATTTACGTGTCAAACTTTGCATATGAGTTAAGTGAATTTTTGGCCACTTTTCATTAATAAGATGATATAAATATTTGATAAGATATACATCAGTTTTCTTAGATTAACCACCTGCTCTGTCCCAGCCAGCTTATATCATTCTTGTCCTTTTTTTTTTACAAAATTCATAAAAACAGTTATCTTTATTTGCAGGTTTTTTTTTTCTTTGCTCTAGGTCCCTATCATTCTGGACCCCAAGCTTTCATGGCCCCTGTCTTTCTGGGTCCTATCCTTCTGGACCCCCATCCTTCTGGGCTGCTATCTTTCTGGGCCCTATCCTTCTGGGCCCCTATCTTTCTGAGCATATCCTTCTGGGCCCCTATCTCTCTTTGCCTTATCCTTCTGGGCCCCTATCTTTCTGAGCCCTATCCTTCTGGGCCCTATTCTTCTGGGCCCTATCTTTCTGACACAATCCCTCTGGGCCCTATCTTTCTGGGTCCCTATCCTTCTGGGCCTTATCCTTCTGGGCCCCTATCCTTCTGGGCCCCTATCCTTCTGGGCCTCTAGGCTTAAGCCTGTTCAGCTTAATGGGTAATCCACCAGCGACTGCAACCATTCTTATTTGTATGTGGCCTGCTCAACAGATTAAAAAATTCCAGTTTTTTATATTAAGAAGTTTTTTATAATTCATTTCCCCCTTTTTTTTCGTTCCCACTGTTGTGAAAGTTTCCCGAGAGTTCCGAAAGACCATCATTACAGTCTCTGTTATATGTAACTCCCAGTCAGCAAAATCCATTTAATTCAAATTACGTGTATGTTGCCTTTTCTGTTTCAAGGAATTTTCAAGTTTGTATACAACCTTAACATTCAATTTGTTGCTATTTATGTTCATAAAATTCTTGATTTTTTTGTTACAATGAAAGCATATTTTGTCACCTCCATATAAAAAAAATTCATAGCACAGACAAAAAATAGCTGAGGTGCACGATGAAAACCAGTGCCAAATCTGTTTTCCAAAATATTAGTTGATAAATCATTATCAAGTCACATCTAAATTTCACTATGCTTTGGTAGTCAAATTTAGTACTAAAATATTCATGTTGTGTAGTTTTTAGCGTCATGTATGATACTGAATCATGTGGTGATCTATTTCTATTCATTTGCAGTGCCTACGCAAAATTTTATCTCCTAATTAAAAACATTGCATTTCAAGCTGAAAAAGTTCATCGTGGATTTCAGCAAAACATTTTGCATCTAATTTTCTACATTTGCACCCCCACCCCAATTTTTTTTTTGACAGCTACATCAAGTTAACCCATAATTCCCATTTTTAAAATGAGCCATGACAGTTTTTCCCTGCACATTTTCTTGTTCTTAAATAATTTCTTATACTTTCTTTTCAGAACAGTGCTAGCAATGTTGATAGCCCTTACATACCCCAATGTGAATCAAAGGACTTAGCAATATTTAGACAAAGTATCAATAAAATGAAAAGTAGCACATCTTTGATTCATTTTTAAATTATAGAGTTGATTTCTTCCCGTTTCTTTCTACCAAAATTTTCGGAAAAATCTATTCCAGCAGAGTGTGGAAACTAATTCAGGAGTGAACGAGTTCATATGGAGCCAGCTTCCTCTAAGAGCATTAAAAAATACAGCATGATATGCTCAGCCAGTCAATTATTTGCATGTCCCTTGCGGAACTTTGCCTCCCTAACAGCTCTCCTGTAAGCCTCTCAGTTGTAAGCAAGATGCCCTGCTGCTGATGCATCCATTTGCAGATTATCATGCAATGCTACATTATTTAATAGCTAGGGGTCCCTCTCACAAGTTGATAAAAGACTTTTATATTTAAAAAAAAGGCATAGTTTTCAGCATATTCCAATTATTACTGGGCTGTTATTTCTTATCTTGAAATGTATATGAATATGAACACATTGATTTATCCTGATTAATAATTTTCAGTTGGTGAAGGCATAGTCTTGTGTGCCCTTTTAGTTATTTTGTAGTCATTTCTATACAATGATTCAGATCAAGTAATTCTTTACTGTCTTGTATTCCTTTTTCTTCTAACATTCCATTCCAGAGTTGCTCCTGAATTTGATAAACTATTTTTTTTTCAATATTTCCTCCCTGCATATATTTTTCACAGCTTACATGATATTATAAATGTGCTTGCCAAATATGTTTTGTGTAAATTAAATTTCTAGTTTTTCCCCCCAGAACCAGCTGTTTCTAATTTTGGAGTTTAAAAAAGTGTACTTACTTTAATTATGATTCTTCTGTTGGTGAAGTTTGGAAATGTGTCATAATTTTCACTCTTCATTTGTTAAAATTGAGTTGCAAGATAATAACAATGATAAACACCGTTTTGTGTCTTAGAGGATGATTTAATCCTCAGGAGATGGTTTTGGAGTGGGCAGATATATAAGTCAGTCAGTCATTTGCATGCCCCTTGCAGAACTTTGCCTTCCTAGCAACTCTCCTGTAGACCTCTTGATTGTAAGCAAGGTGCTCTGCTGCTGATGCATCCATTTGCAGATTACCAATGATGTCTTGAAGCCATCTTTGCCTTGGTCCTCCTCTCTTTCTTTTTCCCATTATGTACCCCTTCAAGGCGGTCTTCTCTAAATTCTCATGACGTTTAGTATGTCCAAAACATTTAAGTTTTCTCTCTTTAATCCTCTTTACCAGCTGCCTTCAGCATTAAATTCTTGTAGTATGGATAAATTTGTTCATTTTTGTGTCCATGATATTTGAAGATCTCTTCTGTAGCATTTACATTCAAAGGCGTTTATGTGTTTCTCAGCTGTTTTGTCCAGGTCTCACAGGCATATGTTGCGATTGGAAATATGCATGCCCTTAAAAATCTGATTTTTGTAGTTCTGTCTGTTCCTCTCCACAACTTCTTTAGTTGTTTATATACTGTAGATATATACTGTAGTGTTTTTCTGGCAAGAATAATTTTCCTGAACAGCTCCTTTCATGACCGACTACTAGTTTTCAAACAGGTAAATGTCGGCTGTTTATGTAAGATGCCACTCATTGTTCTGTTAAGCTACATATCCTGTGGCTGATTTTCCTTCTTCTTCTTCTTCTATTTCCCAGGAACTGTGAGCTTGATGTTCATTGCAGCTGCTGTGGTGATTAGGAGTGAGTCACAGCTGCTGTTTTGTGAGTCCCACCCCCCCCCCCCTGAACTAAAAAGCAGAGAATATGCAATACTTCTTTAGCATACTCCAGCCCCCCGTGAAGACTAAAACAATCCCTGCCCCCATTAGCCAGGTCAGGCCCGTTAATGGGGGTACCAAGAGAGGGAAAGGAGAGGGACATGGTCAGCTATGGCTCTTCAGCCCTGATGCTAGTCTTTCAGCTGCAGGTTGTTGACTGCTAAACTGGAAAACATTTTCACCTCCTTGGCGAATTCTAGTAACTGGTTGCCAGAAGAAGAAATAAAAACACGTTTGTAGTGTTTGGTCCATGCAACATTTCAGAAACATATGTATGAAGTTTTTAAAAATATGTTGTACTTTTTTTCTGCTACAACTGTTTCAGACTACCTTCTCCTTGAATATTAAAGTGACAGAGCATAGTGCACATGATTAGCCTAGAAGTAGTAGACAAAGCATTTTCGAGCCTAATCATTCATGCTGTGCTCTTCATTTTTCTGTGTCAAAGTGTTTTTTTAATTATTTATTTTTAAAAGTTTACTAAAATTGAATACCACATCTCAAAGATCACGTAGTTAAACTTGTTACATGCAAGATCACTTGTTAGCTCGTTAGTGTTTGTAAGAATTGATGCAGTTATATTGTTAGTAATCAGTGCTGTCAGTCAGTCATTTGCATCATGTCCCGTGCGGAACTTTGCCTCCATAACAGCTCTCCTGTAGGCCTCTCAGTTGTAAGCAAGATGCCCTGCTGCTGATGAATCCATTCGCAGATCATCAACGATGTCTTGCAGCCATCTTCAGAACCTGAATTTAATAATTCATAAAATTATACAGCCTTAAAAAAAAAACCTGTTTCAATAAAGACATTTTGTTTTTGTTTTTTGCTTTCAAAAGTGAATGCTCCCAAAGATCTTTTATTTATTTGTTTTTTTTTAAATATACATTCTCCTTTGACTTTTATGTAGCACTGATACTCTCCTGAAAAACAATCTCCTGTACTTTTAAACTGTTTGTTCAATATTTGTATGTTGTTGGTCTCTTCGAATGTGAAATGTGAACTTGGTTTTCTTATTTCTTGCAGTCGGTGTTGTTGTGAGGATATGTAAAAGTGAGTATTTGAAATGGAATGGTCTATGACTGCTTCTTGTTAAATTCTGAAAAGTCTTCTTTTTCTTCAGTTTTCCTGAATCATTAGGGCTAATTGCTGCAGATAAAGTTTGCCTCTGTTCCTCCCTATTCCTAATCTTCTTTCTCCATTTGATGACACCAATTTCCTTTGAATCCACTTTTATATTGTCTTTCCATCTCTGTCTTGGTCTACCCCCTTGGTCTTGTTTCCTTCATCTCTTGTACATACATCGTTTTCACTTGTCTATTCTCTTCCATTCTTTCCACATGGCCCAACCAGTGTAGTCTGTTCAGTTTCAAGACATTTATAATTCATTGGGATTTATATAAACTGTTAATGTCATTGTTCTTTGTAGTTCTCCATTCTCCACTGTTGGTATCTTTATGGGCCTAAAGATTCTTCTTAGGGTCTTGTTCTCAAAGACCAGAAATTGTAGTTCAATTCTAAGAATAAGCCAAGTAAAAAATTGAATTTTTTTTTTTTTAAATTCTAAATTTTCAGTGTGAACCAAAAAAAATGCAGGCTCTTCTTTGATTCTCAGAATGTGTCAAAAATAAAACTAGGCTTTCTTTAATTTCCTAGAATATATCCAAGAAAACAACATAGAAATATTTCATTTTCAAATTCCCAGAATGGGAAAAAAACTAAAAAAGAAACTAGGTAAGACAGGTAAAATTCCCATTTTCATGCCATTAAGACATAATGGGGACACTGTGTTAGGCCCGTATATTTCCAAGACCTCTGGCATGTGAAAATGTGATGTGGTCAGTATCATGCCTGGCTGCATTTGCCTTCCCAGATTTCTCTGATACCCAGTTTCAGAGGCTGGATGGACCCCTGGGTCTTTGTGGTGGTACCAGAAAGAATTGACACTGCCAGAACTTGAACCCAGTACCACTGGATTAGTAGACCAAGTGCCTAACCACTCAGCTAACCAGGCTATCAAAGAAAAAGCAAGGCTTTATATTCCCAGAAAGCATCCAAGAAAAGGCTAGGCTTTCATTAAATTCCCAGAATGCATCCAAGAACATTCTTCTCAATAAATCCCATTAGAGTCTTCCTCTTCTTCTTCTTCTTCGTTCGTTTCTACCACTAAGACTGCCCCGTGATCCTATCGAATTTACTCCTGTGGTCCCCTAGAGGTCCTGTGGTCCCCCCAAAAGGACCACATGAAATCCCCAAGAGGACCATAAGAGGTTCAGAGTATCGCAGGACTTAAGTCTGTATTCCTGGTGGGTCTCAGAAGCGGGAATGCGTGACACCGTGGTTTCCGTTGCACCAGTTTAATCTAGAGATGGGCTTTCTCACCGGAAAACCTCAGCGTGTTTTGGGATACCCGTGCCACTAGACTCAATTCCTACTCCATATTGCTAGGTGGAAGTAAACAGAACAGCCTTTTTCTAAAGGCATGTACAACAGCCTGTCTGAAGGATCATCGTGGAAAGTTGAGGAGGGTCTTGGCCAGTTCTGTTTTGCTGGTTCTGATAACTTCACATTTACCTCTACTCTCACATGATGAATACTGCATTCATAGTTCAAAGATCTGAAAAGTAGTTTAACTGATCCAGCCATGTTTTTTTTTTTAATTTCCTTTTCACTGCATGATTTCGTACATGTTTCTGCCATAATTTTCCATTCAGAAAATCTGTATAATTGTTGCACTTTTGTGAAATACAGTGTTTGTTAAATCAAATGTATGAAATGTCAACTTCAGTAACATGTCATTTTTTTACATTAATTTTTTAAATGACAAATGAGCCTTTAAAATTAACAACAAAATGGGGTAATTTATCTGCCTGGAATTGTACTGTATTGAAGAGTTCAAGAATGTATGATTCACCATTTTTGTCATATTTAAGATTTTCTTATGTATTTGGGGCTTTGTCCAAATTTACTCCAAACCTCCAGTATTGGTAAAATTCTCACTAACTTCTCTGTCCATAAATAAGCAAACATTATCTGCTCTTCGACTTACTAGAGCAAACCAGGCTTTTGCAATGCTACAGAATATATGGAAATCAAATAAACTAAGCATAAATATGAAAATCAGGATATTTAAGAGTAATGTTCTAAGTGTACTACTCTATGGAAGTGAATGCTGGAAAATCACCAAAACCATAGAAAATAAGTTGAATTCTTTCCAGACTAAATGTTTACGTAGAATTAAAAAAATATTTTGGCCAAACACCATAAGAAATAACATCTTATTGGCAGAAATGCAGATGAAACCACTGACA
>CM019712.1:21092332-21144000 GCA_009760885.1 Achatina immaculata
TCTACCCTGTTATTCACGTGCGTAACATGATCACTACGATACGATACGGCCTAAGTAAAGCCTCATTAACACTGTACACAACAGTACAGACAGAAATAACAAGACCACGAAAAATCCTGTTATAACAGAGGAAAATAGAAGCAATAAGACATCGAAAGAACCATGCCCGGAAAATGCATATCCCCCTCCCCCTCGCGGCACATAGCACTATGACTCGCATCTACGTACAACCGCTGCAATGCCAGGATTTCCACACCATATTTTATGCATGTCCTTAAGAGCCACAAAAGCCCCCTCTTTCATCCTTCCATCTCTCGTAGGATAAAACCAGCAAGCAACATTTTAATGGTTTCCTAGGCGCATGCGGACAAATGAACTTGTGCCTCATTCCCCCCCCCCCCCCAATTCCTGCAGCCTCCTCCGCCTGCTCTCGTGTTTCATTTTTCCAGGTTTGGAAGCCCTGGCTCGTGTCTTGTGTAATGGAGAGAGTTGGCAAGCCTAACCGACATAATTCTGCTTCAGAAGAAAGTAAGAGGGAAACGTATCCGAAAGTCTCATGTAGGCTTATTTTCTTTCTTTCCTTTTTTTTCTTATTTTCCTTCTTTCTCTTTCCCTTTCTTCCTTTCTTTCTTTCTTTTCTTTCTTTCATTTTATTTTCCTTTCCTTTCTTTCATTTTCTTTTCCTTTCTTTCTTTCTTTCGTTTTCTTTCTTTCTTTCTTTGTTTTTCTTTTCTTTCCTTTTCTTCTTTCTTGTTCTTTTCTTTCCTTCTTTCTTTCTTTCTTTCTTTCTTTCTTTCTTTTCCTTTCTTTCTTTCCTTCTTTCTTTATTTTTCTTTTCTTGCCTTTCTTTTTTCGTTCTTTTTCTTTTTTTCTTTCTTTCTTTCTCTCTTTCTTTCGTTGTTTTTCTTTTCTTTCCTTTTCTTTCTTTCTTTCTTTTTCTTTTTTTCCTTTTCTTTCTTTCTTTCTGTTTTTTTTCTTTTCTTGCCTTTCTTTCTTTCTTTTTCTATTCTTTCCTTCTTTCTTTCTTTGTTTTTCTTTCTTTTCTTTCTCTCCTTTCTTCTTTCTTTTTTCTTTCCTTTTCTTTCTTTCTTGGTTTCTTTCTTGCTTTCTTTCTTGCTTTCTTCTTTTTCTTGCATTCATTCTTTTTCTTTTCTTTCTTTCTTTCTTTCCTTCTTTCTCTTTCTTTCTTTCATTTTCTTTTCCTTTCTTTCTTTCTTCTGACACGCTATAAAGCTAAGTTTCAAACAAAATAGAATTATATCAGAAAAGAGCAAGAGAAATAGCAGAGGAAGACTGAGAGAGAAAACAATAAATTTATTACATGCTACCAGTGAACGACCGAAACAGAGGTCTAGTAGATAGATACTACTGCATGTGTTACATCAACCACTGACATATTGTATAGAAAAGGCAGACAGACAGACAGATATATTAGACACATAATACAGACAGACAGAAAGATAGATTACATAGATACCACAAACAGGCAGGCAGATAGATTAGACAGATGAGGTGTAGAGGCAGGCAGACAGACATAGAAACAAACAGCTGGGCTGATAGATAGATAGATAGATAGATAGATAGATAGATAGATAGATATAGATAGATAGATAGATAGATAGATAGATAGATAGATAGATAGATAGATAGACAAATAAGAACTTACGAACCATAACTCTACTTTGTCAATTATATTACAAATTCTCACTGGATAAATTGTTATACACACACACACTACCTAACGATGATGATGATGATGATGATGTGTTTTCATTGACTGTCCATGTCTCGCTTTGACTGTGGGTTCGTCGCTGCCGTCCAGATCTGGAGGTTATTATTTTCCCTATCCCCGTCCCACCCCTTCAGGATTTGGGGGATTATTGTCCCACTCCAGCTCTTCATCCCGGCAAAAAATGTGCCATAAGAGGCTTCCAAATGTCCAGCCCCAGTGGATCCTGCGGGGGTGGGGGTGTGGGGTGTGGTGGGGGGGGGGGGGTGATGGCTCTTTTTTGGTTAACGAATCAGTGATGGAAACAAGCCTTCGGGTCTTCTCAGTTCTCTCTGTCTGCTTTTGTCTCGGAGAAATCTAGCATGGGTTCTAGAATCTAGCGTGGGTTCTAGAATCTAGCGTGGGTTCTAGAATCTAGCATTGGTTCTAGAATCTAGCGTGGGTTCTAGAATCTAGCGTGAGTTCTAGAATCTAGAGTGGGTTCTAGAATCTAGCGTGGGTTCTAGAATCTAGCGTGAGTTCTAGAATATAGTGTGGGTTCTAGAATCTAGCATAGGTTTTAGAATCTAGCATGGGTTCTAGAATCTAACATGAGTTCTAGAATCTAGCGTGGGTTCTAGAATCTAGCATTGGTTCATCTGTTAAGCCAGTCAGCTGTGACAAGCCTAAGGTGTCCTTACTGTCCAGGGCATGCGGGAGTACATGGCAGTGATGTGTCAGACAGACTTGCTGGACAGGCTAAAATAAATGGCAGACTGACAACGGACAAGCGGGACATTGCTAAGGCTGTATTTGACAGACTGTGGGAAAATGAAGAGTGGGAATGAAAGAACAATGTAGATCTGAAGAGACTGCTGGAGCTAGGACAAATTAAAGGTGCTGGCAGGAAATCTGAACTGTATGGCAGAAAAACGCATCGTAAACAACCAACATTTGCCAGGAACTGTCAACAAACATAATCATGGATGGACGCTGCGGCATGCGGGGGAGCATATATAGGGCTGTCCTGAATGCAGTGAAGCCGGAGTCTGAACTTTGAACTTTGAAATCTAGCACATAGTTGTAAATCAGTCTCTGTTGGACTCGATGTTGCGTCTTCCTCTCACTGGAATGTGAGCAAAGATGTTCTAATCCGGCGATGTCGTGAAGATGTTGTTAACACCAAATATTGTTTGAAGCTGACAGTGGATTGATATATGACCGCTTGCTTTATCTCTACGCTTGGCCTGAAAATTTGAGGTGCGCATTTTACACCCAGGCTGCCATATCTGCGTCTTTCAACCCAACACATCCACGTTAGCCATGGCTTATTTTCAGGACCGAGTTCGACCTCTGTTCGCTTGTTCACATGATAGTCTGTTTATAGGGGGCGCCACGAGGGGGCATAACTGAGTCTTCGTCTATGGATCGCTGGTCATTCAGCGTGAGTATTTTCTCTTCGCCTCTTCCTCCACCTCACTTTTTGAGTGATTTGCTTGAATACTCCCCTCCCTTCCCCCCCCCCCCCCAAAAAAAAACATCGCTGATCCCTGGAGTACAGGAAGTCAAAGCTTCGTTTAAGATTAGCTAATTGGGTGTTTTAAATATTTCGGCTGCCGACAGTATTTTCTCCCTTTGGGGATAATCTCACTTCGGCTAAGAGTTGTGGAACTTGACACAAAATGTGTGGCGCTAGATGGCGCTGAGCGCACTCTCTGGAGACTAGCACTGTTTGCCTGAATGAACTTGCTTGTAGGAGTAATAATGAGGGAGGTGGAAAAGGAGGCTCTTGTTCTCTCATGACTGGGATATCTCTCCAGCTTCCCGTTCTCGCCTAGACATGACACGTCATCTGCACCACAACAACGGTGGGAATGTTTTGGGGGAGACGCTAAAGCCAGCAAACACTTCGAAAGTTCGTCTCTCCCTCCATCCATTTGGGATATCATTCATTCATTCATTCATTCATTCATTCAGTTTTCCGTGCCATTGCGACTCACAGCTGCAGACAAGACTTGTCTCCATTCCTCTCTGTTCTATGTCTTCTCCTGCCAGCCGTCCACTTCGAGGGCTTGTAGATCATCTTTAATAATGCTAGGCCACCGATGTATTACAGATATCCCATATCTTACTTCACTCTTATTTTATTCTTCTGAACTACCATTATCTTACTTCACTCTTATTTTATTCTCCTGAACTACCATTATCTTACTTCACTCTTATTTTATTCTCCTGAACTACCATTATCTTACTTCACTCTTATTTATTCTCTGAACTACCATTATCTTACTTCACTCTTATTTTATTCTCCTGAACTACCATTATCTTACTTCACTCTTATTTTATTCTTCTGAACTACCATTATCTTACTTCACTCTTATTTTATTCTTCTGAACTACCATTATCTTACTTCACTCTTATTTTATTCTCCTGAACTACCATTATCTTACTTCACTTATTTTATTCTCCTGAACTACCATTATCTTACTTCACTCTTATTTTATTCTCCTGAACTATCATTATCTTACTTCACTCTTATTTTATTCTCCTGAACTACCATTATCTTACTTCACTCTTATTTTATTCTCCTGAACTACCATTATCTTACTTCACTCTTATTTTATTCTCCTGAACTATCATTATCTTACTTCACTCTTATTTTATTCTCCTGAACTACCATTATCTTACTTCACTCTTATTTTATTCTCCTGAACTACCATTATCTTACTTCACTCTTATTTTATTCTCCTGAACTCCCATTATCTTACTTCACTCTTATTTTATTCTCCTGAACTCCCGTTGTCTTGCTTCACTCTTATTTTATTCTCCTGAACTATCATTATCTTACTTCACTCTTATTTTATTCTCCTGAACTCCCGTTGTCTTGCTTCACTCTTATTTTATTCTCCTGAGCTCCCGTTGTCTTGCTTCACTCTTATTTTATTCTCCTGAACTCCCGTTGTCTTGCTTCACTCTTATTTTATTCTCCTGAGCTCCCGTTGTCTTACTTCACTCTTATTTTATTCTCCTGAACTACCATTGTCTTACTTCACTCTTATTTTATTCTCCTGAACTACCATTATCTTACTTCACTCTTATTTTATTCTCCTGAACTCCCGTTGTCTTGCTTCACTCTTATTTTATTCTCCTGAACTATCATTATCTTACTTCACTCTTATTTTATTCTCCTGAACTATCATTATCTTACTTCACTCTTATTTTATTCTTCTGAACTATCATTATCTTACTTCACTCTTATTTTATTCTCCTGAACTATCATTATCTTACTTCACTCTTATTTTATTCTCCTGAACTACCATTATCTTACTTCACTCTATTTATTCTCTGAACTACCATTATCTTACTTCACTCTTTTTTATTCTCCTGAACTACCATTATCTTACTTCACTCTTATTTTATTCTTCTGAACTACCATTATCTTACTTCACTCTTATTTTATTCTCCTGAACTATCATTATCTTACTTCACTCTTATTTTATTCTTCTGAACTACCATTATCTTACTTCACTCTTATTTTATTCTCCTGAACTACCATTATCTTACTTCACTCTTATTTTATTCTCCTGAACCTTTAGCCTGAACTTGTGGAATGAGCTTATCTTTTTCTTGATGAGTCAGAAATTCTCATGTATATTTGATGTTGTCACATCGAAATCTGTGACAGTGTCATGTTATATTTATTGGGGTCTTCTCAAAACTTACTGGTCCCGTGAGAATGAAAACGATTTAGCTGTTTTTCTATCGACGCTAGAACTTGTAGGGTCTTTTCCACGTCTTTGTGACTGGTCGCGCCTGATACTCAGGCTGTGTGAGAGTAGCCTGACCTTCTGATTTCAGTAAGATGTGTTCTCCTCGGTGGTGGAGCGGGATTAGAGGCCCCAAAAGTGGGATAAATACGATAGAGTCCTTTTATTGAAGGCGGAACATTGTTTCATATAATGACACTTTGCTGTAAGTGCTTTTCTAAAGTTTAACATATAAACTCGAAGAGTTTTTTTTAATGTTTGATATAACTGTTTGTTTGTTTGTTTGTTTGTTTGTTTGTTTTCTTACCAACTTCGGCCCTGGGTTGAGGCCTATATTCTCCGAAATGAGTGCACTTGTAAGTCTTGTCTCCTTTCTCATATACCTTTCAGAGTTAACGTGACAAATAGACATTTCGATAGGTCTCGCCGATTTGCTTCATAATAATGGGATATTAAATGTTTCTGTAACTCTCTCACTCCACTTCTTGCGTGGATGGTCTCTCTCTCTCTCTCTCTCTCTCTCTCAAGGGCAGAATGTAAGACGGGCCTGCGTGCCCAATTCTTTACCCTTTAAAAAGAAAGATTATTCATTCATTCATTCATTCTCTCTCTCTCTCTCTGTCTCTCTCTCTCTCTCTCTCTCTCTCTCTCTCTCTGTTTTCTACAGTTCTTAGAGCGAACATTTCCTGTGCTGTAATGTCTGGTGGGTGTCTTGTAACTTGGCCAAACCATTTGACCTGCTGCTTCTGGATACAGTGTAACACTGGTGTTACTCCAACCTTGCCCTGATGGTGTCGTTCCTAATTTGGTCTCTTCTTGTCATATTTAGCATTCTCCTTAAGCATCTCATTTTTGTCGTGATGATTTTTTCTTTTGATTTTTTGCTGTTAGTGTCCAAAGTTTGACATGGACAGTAGAGAGAGTTGTGAGGAAAATTGTGTTATACAGTGCTCCTTTTGTTTTCTGGTGTGATGTGTTTGCTTTTCAGTAAAGATATTTTTTTTTTAACGAAATGGCTTGACTTTCCAGTGTGTTCCGGTGTCCCTTGCTAGGCTGGCAAATGTTCTCGGGTTTCTGACTGTCAATAGAGGCAATTTTCCTCGACATTATATGCCGAGTACTCAGTTTTAAAGCTGAACCAACTGGAGAACAATGATCAGGTGAACCGATCCAAAAGTTTTTCCTCCCTGGATTTTCTGTATGCATAAATATCCAGACAGGCAAGTAGACAGACAGATAGGCAGAGAGATAGACATATATATATATATATATATATATATAATATATATATATATATATAATTATATATATATAATATATATTATAATATATATATATATCCAGAAAAGCAGACAGACAGATAGACAGACAGATATATATATATATATATCCAGACAGGTAGACAGATATATAGATATCCAGACAGGCAGACAGACAGATAGAAAGACAGATATATAGATATCTAGACAGGCAGACAGATAGATAGACAGACAGGTATATAGATATCCAGACAGGCAGACAGATATATAGATATCCAGACAGGCAGACAGACAGGCAGATACACAGATAGACAGACAGATATATAGATATCAGACAGGCAAACAGACAGACAGGCAGACAGATATATAGATATCCAGACAGGCAGACAGAGAGATAGGCAGACAGATATATAGATATCCAGACAGGCAGACAGAGAGATAGGCAGACAGATATATAGATATACAGACATGCAGACAGACAGATAGGCAGACAGATATATAGATATCCAGACAGGCAGACAGATATATAGATATCCAGACAGGCAGACAGGCAGGCAGATACACAGATAGACAGACAGGTATATATATATCAGACAGGCAGACAGACAGAGACAAACAGATAGATGTATAGATATCAGACGGGCAGACAGACAGACAGATATACAGATATAACTAGACAGGCAGGCAAACAGACAGATATATAGATATTCAGACAGACAGACGGACAGATAGACATATAAATATATAGATGTCCAGGAAGCAGACAGATAGACATATATATATATATATATATATATATCCAGACAGACAGACAGATATATCCAGACAGACAGACAGACAGATAGACAGATAGATATATCCAGACAGGCAGGCAGACCGATAAATAGACAGATATATCCAGACAGTCAGGCAGACAGACAGACAGATAGATATATAGATATCGAGACAGGCAGACAGACAGATAGGCAGATAGATATATAGATATCCAGGCAGCAGACAGACAGATAGATAGATAGATAGATAGATAGATAGATAGATAGATAGATAGATAGATAGATAGATAGATAGATAGATAGATAGATAGATAGATATCCAGACAAGCAGGAAAAGAGACAGACAGATAGAACAATGTGTCTGAAATTTACGAGGCACGTTTAGGCGAAACGTTAAACCCTAATTCAGTTTTTGATGTTAACCTTCCACGTCAGACAAGATGTCCCAGCTCTCATTTACACAGAGAGCTAAACATGTCAGTCTGAAAAGACCTCAGATTCCACGCGAAAAAACTTTTCCCAGAGGTCCGTTACCATGGATATGCTTTTAAGAGAGTTGGATGGAAGGGCGGAAAGTGAGACGGATTTTGCTTCAACAGTTCTTTACTCGTTTGAAAATAGAGCTAAATTGTTCCTTAATTCCTTCCCCTCCCCCCTCCCTCCTCTGACAGTGGTTCTCAGTCTGTTTCAGATCACGGACCCGCTGAAAAACAATGGTAAATGACCATGCCGGGCCACCTTCCCTGCCCGCCGCCCCCCTCCCCTCCACCAAATTTGCTATTAAATTATAAAAATAATGGATAAAAATCCCCGTTTCCGTGCTATTAAGACATATTTGGATACAGTGTTAGGCCTGTATTTCCAAGACCTTTGGCACATGAAAGTGTGATGTGGTCAGTATCACGTCTGGCCGTATTTAGCGTCATAGATTTCTCTGGTACCCATTTTTAGAGGCTGGGTGGATGGATCCTGGGGACTTTTTGGTGTACCAGGGAGAAAAAACATCCCACTGCTGGAATTTGAACCCCGTACACCAAATCTGTAGTCCGGTCGTCTAACCACAGTGCCAACCAGACAGGTAGATATATATAGATATCAGACGGGCAGAGAGACAGACAGATAGACAGATATACAGATATATCTAGACAGGCAGGCAGGAAGGAAGGCAGACAGACAGATATATAGATATCCAGACAGACAGACAGACAGACAGACAGATAAATATATAGATATCCAGGAAGCAGACAGATAGACAGATAGATATATCCAGACAGACAGATATATCCAGACAGACAGAAAGATATATCCAGATAGGCAGGCAGACAGATAAATAGACAGATTTATCCAGACAGGCAGGCAGACAGACAGATAGATAGATATATAGATATCGAGACAGGCAGACAAATAGATATGCAGATAGATATATAGATATCCAAGCCAACGCTATACAGTGTACTTTTTAAAACTATTCAAAGTACGATCTTCAACATTTTTGTGATTCATCATCATCATGTGTGAGCCGCCTCCCCATGTAATGTTGGACGATATAGATGTACAACTTGCTCTCATAGTACGCTCAGCCAAAATTAAGTTCTGTCCATCTTTTGAAGTTTTTTTTTTTTTCCCACCATTTTTGATAACGCTGTCGACCTCTTGCTTCCTTTCCTTCAACTTTTCCCTCTGTTGTGGTTTTCATTATTGTATTATGGTCAGTCTATAAATCCAGTGTATACTTCCTTTTATTATACCCAGACGAAACACGGACAACCATTCAGAGAACTGAAAGTAGACTCAGAGGAAGGAAGATTTCTGAGGAAAAGTGTAAGATTACACTGGAAAGAACGCGTGACAAACGAGGAAGTAACACAACGAACAGGCATTGAGAACATCAGTAAAGTGGAAAAAAAAGACGAAGATGGAAATGAATGGGCCACATGCTACGAACGGAAAGATCAAGACACCCCCCAATACTGCCTTGAGCTGGACACCTCAAGGGATAAGAAAGAGGGACAGGCCATTAGGGACATGGAGACTTACAACACAGGAAGAACCGAAGGAAGCAGGAGTGACATGGTTTGTGGTACCCCGACTTGGTTAAGACAGGGCTGACTGGAGAAGCTTTCTTGATGACTTATGCTCCATTGGGAGTACAGAGGACTGATGATGATGATGATGATGATGATGATTATTATTATTATTATGCTGATGATGTTGTTTTTAATATGACTGAAATATTTCAACATTCCAGTTTTTATGTTGTTCATGAATTCTCTTTCCAGTTTAACTTCCTTTACTATCTATTTGTTTTCTTTTCTGTGCATCGTATTCAATTAAAAAAAGATCCCTCATATTCTCAACTTTTCTTGGCCATGGGACCCTTTTCAGACATAAAAATAGCTAAGGGCCCCTTTACTAAAAGTAAAGCAAAAAAATAGAACACAAACACTGCTAATGTTTTTTTTTCTTTTTTAGTCTATCCAATCCGTGAACTGGTTTGTGGATGGCAAAAAACCTTCCATAGACCCCTGGAGGGGGCCAATGGGCCCCAAGTTAAGGACCTTTAATCTAGAGCATAGGACAGAGTGTTCGCAGAACGGGAATTATTTCTGCAAAAATATACATCGTTTATAAAATTGTCAAACAAGGAACAACTTTCAGTTAAAATCTAGACTTTATACCTCCAGATTGTTGGCGCGTATACCACGCTGAGAACAAATCATACATTTTAAAACTATACAGACAGACACAGCGCCTTAGATGTTATAGAAAGAAAACTGACAACAGAACGGCCGTGATTCGAACTACGGACTCCTGTAACAGGAGCAGCCGTCTAGCCGTGAGAGAACGTCTAGACCAAGTTGATGATTGCGTTGTGGTCTAGTGGCTAGGCGGCTGCTCGTTCTATGGAAGTCCGTGGTTCAAGTCACGGCCACTCTCCTACCGTTGTTTTTTTTTTCTTTCTCTCATATCTTCCATACAGTAAGTCAGTCATTTGCTTGTCGCTCGAGGAACTTTGCCTCCTTAACAGCTTTCTTGTAGGCCTCTCTGTTGTGAGCAAGATGCCCTGCTGCTGATGCATCCATTTGCAGATCATCAAAGATGTCTTGCAACCATCTTCCCCTTGGTCTTCCTCTCTTTCTTTTTCCCATTATGTACCCTTCCAAGACGGTCTTCTCTAAATTATCATGATGTTTAATGTGTTCAAAATATTTAAGTTTTCTTTGTTTAATCCTCTTTACTAGCCAGCCTTCTTCATTATTAAGTTCTTGTAGTATGGATATATGTGTTCTTTTTTGTGTCCACGATATTTGAAGAACTCTTCTGTAGCATTTACATTCAAATGCATTTATGTGTTTCTCAGCTGTTTTGTTAAGTGTCCAGGTCTCACAGGCATATGTTTGCGACGGGAAAGATGCATGCCCTTAAAAATCCTATTTTATCTTCCATACAACACTGTGTTGAATCACTTTGCCAACTGAAAGCCTGGTTGTTTCTTGTTTGACAATTTTATAAACGATGCAGAAATAATTCCCGCTCTGCGAGCACTAAGTCCTATGCTCTAGATTAATGGTCCTTAACTTGGAGCCCATAGACCTCCCCCCCCCCCCCCCCCGGGTCTATGGAAGGATTTTTGCCATCCATGAACCAGTTCACGCATTGGATCGATTAAACAAAAATTTACAACGTCTGTGAACTATTTGTACTTTACTTTTAGTAAAGGGGCTCGTAGCTATTTTCCAAGTCTGAAAAGAGGTCAACGACCAAGAAAAGCTGAGAACCGCTGCGCCAGACAAAGACACATAATTAATGGAGGCTGCTTCCCGTGGGGATTGTAATGACCTTTGGAGGACAGCAGCGAACTAATGTATCAACAGGGGAAATAACTAGGTTAATATACTCTAACTCTGAGTTCGTCGAGAGTTGTCGCTAAGGGAAGTAACTGATTTGTCGAAGCTCAGAATTAACCCAGTGACATATATCCACGACCCGGCAGCTGGTCTCCCGGTCGCGTGAACTTAAGAATGCGAAGGTTGTCCCCCTACAGCGACTTGTCTCTTAAATTTGTACTTTGATCAGGTATAAGTACATGAAGTGAGATTTGAAATCCACCTTTATGAAAATTATCTTCATCGGATTGACGTGTTCTGGTCTGTTAAGACAGTATTTAGAGCAGGTAGCTAGTGGCTCTTGGAAGTCGTTCCGCACCCTATCTTCTCGTAAGAAGATCTTTACCACATACAAACAAAGACCCAAGCACTCAGGATCGGCCACGTAGGTCGCACCATCAAACACCTAAACCAGCACGCGCAACATGGGACTAGACTATCAAACCTGCTCCCACCAAACAACTCACAACCACACCACTTTGGTACATCGCCATCTTCTACAAAACCTGCATTCAAGCCATATACGGAAACGAAGCACTCACACGCCGTAGAACAAATTACATCTACAAACATCTAATCAGGAAACAGGCACCCCCACTAAATCTCAGGATCTAAAGAGGTCAGAGATACGGCCTCTTCGACTTTAATGAAACATCTACAAAGATTTAAATCAGAAAGCAAGCACCCCCATTGCATCTCATGATCAAAAGAGGTCCGGAGATACGGGCCTCTTCGACTTTCAAGAAGCTTTCACAAACCTCCATCTTAAAAATATCACACCGAAAGCCAGAGAAACTATATATCGGCTTATTTACAACATGACACCCATCATACAGAGAGGAGCTCAAAGATTCAAACAGACAGCACCATGCCAACTTATGCAGGAACAACATACATGAAACAGAAGAACACATATTTTATGAGTGCAGTATAATCACACACAGTATAGCAACACTACAGAACATAATAGAAGCACACACAGCACAAAAGATAGACGTATACAAAGCTATTCATGCTAAACATTATCCCTATAACTCAGCCGGACACACACACACACACACACACCAAGTTACTGCCCCTGCTCGCAGAGTTCAGGTTCTTGACGTGCAGAAACAGAGATTGTTTCCAATTCTGCACCTTTAGTCAGGCCACTTTCATAGGATTGTTTCAACATAGAATAGGTAAAATCATGGACTGACAGACAGACTGACTGATTGATTGATTGATTGACCTTTATTTCAAAAGGGTTAAGAAAAAAGGATTAAGAATTGGGCACGCAGGCCAGTCTGACATTCTGTCAGACAGACAGACAGATAGACAGAGGGAGAGAGAGTGAGAGAGTGAGAGAGTGAGAGAGGAAGAGAGAGTGAGAGTGTGAGAGTGAGGGAGAGAGAGTGAGAGTGATACAGAGAGGGAGAGAGAGAGTGAGAGAGAGAAAGTGAGATAGTGAGAGAGAGGGAGGGAGAGAGTGAGAGAGAGGGAGAGAGTGAGAGTGAGAGAGAGAGGGAGAGAGAGTGAGAGAGAGAAAGTGAGAGAGAGAGAGGGGGAGAGAGAGGGAGAGAGAGTGAGAGAGTGAGTGAGAGAGAGTGAGAGAGTGAGAATTAGAGAGTGAGAGAGTGAAAGTGAGAGAGAGTGAGAGGGAGAGAGAGTGAGACAGTGAGAGTGAGAGAGAGAGAGAGTGAGAGTGAGAGAGAGAGAGTGAGAGTGATACAGAGAGGGAGAGAGAGTGAGAGAGAGAAAGAGGGGGAGAGAGAGTGAAATGTTTTTTTTTAATTTGGAAGGAAATAAATAATAATAAAACGCAAAAAACCACACACACACACACGGGGGAAAAAGCAAAAAAAAACATCACCCCCACACACGTGTCACATGATGACAGCGACAAACATCACTCTTGTGAGTTGTCAAAGTTGCACAGTGCAAGGTCCTGACAGACCACTCACTGAGTCTGACAGAGAGAGAGAGAGAGAGACATACAAAGACCTTTACCAGCAGTTCATGTCCTTAACTCTTCTCAGTGCACAGTAAATCACGAATGTCTTTGCACGCAGGGGACGGCACTCAGCTAAGCAGCACCACATAATACAGACCTCAGATGAACGCGGTGCTGATCTGTGAGGGGCACAGACTTACAAAATCGTTGCTTATGAAGTAAAATAATAGTTTGGCGTTGAATTATCTTCCATCCCCCTTCCCACAAACTGTACTTTATTCCTTGTGTAAATTCTCTCCACATGTCACGGTCTTTCTCCTTTTCTTCCTAATCCCCACGGGCGATGAAAGGCATCCCTACATCAGGGGCTCTCAACGAGCGTAGACTTCCTACTGTGGGGCGTACAGGGGATAAGTAAAATGCAGAAGCATTGATTAAAGTGACAGACTCAAAATGTTCGAATAATTATCTACAACGTAGAAATATCAATACTTCTACAGTTTTTTTTTTTTTTTTATGCCTCTGGATCTGTGGTCCTAAGGACCCCATCCCCGCCTCCGAGACTATTTCTCTCTGTTTGAAAGCATTTGCTTTTTTTTTTTGTTTTTTTGTTTTGTGTGCCTCTGGATCTGTGGTCCTAAGGACCCCATCCCCGCCTCCGAGACTATTTCTCTCTGTTTGAAAGCATCTGCTTTTTTTTTTTTTTGGTTAAACTTCCTGGCGTGCCTGTTTGGTTGGTCTAAGCCAAAATATTCACGTTCGACTTTAATTTGGCTTGTTTGGATTTGGCTCCGCCCTTGCGCAACATGGAGGTTAAAACTTACTGGATATAGAAACTACGTTCTTAAGAGACGAGTTTGGATATCCTAGGCCTAACCAGAGGTATCTGATGTCGCAATGAGTTTCTAGAAACCATGTCTAAAAAATGTAAAACTTTGTGTATTATAAGCTGGAACGAAGTCGAAAGAACGGGAACATACCATGACTAAAAGATGTAAACGTTTGTGTATTATAAGCTGGAATGAAGTCAAAAGAACGGGAAATGTCTAAAAGATGTAAACGTTTATGTATTATAAGCTGGAATGAAGTCGAAAGAACGGGGACATTTTAATGCAGAAATAATAATAATAATAAATAAATAACTGGAGTCTGCGGACATAAACAGATTGAGAAACCTTGATCTGAACTCCCCGGTAGTCATGCCCGTCACAATTCTAACCTCTTAACTAATCGTAGCTTCCAAGCTTGGAACTGAAATCAATAAGGATGTAACAGGGTGAATCGAATGAAAAATTAGAAAATGCAAAGTTATTTTCTGAAAGGACATAGAAATTCCTGTTAGAACCAAAGGAACTCGGGAACTAAAAAAAAAAAAAAAGGAGTCCGGGGGGGCTAAAGAGAGCGAGAGAAAGTTGTACAAATGGGTGGAGCTTGAACAGCAAGTCAGAAGAATAAAGTCATTTATGTAGACAGTTTGAATCCAGGCCCTTTTCGTTCATGTACTTAACATATTGACTAGTTTTCTATAACGGGCCTACCCTGTCTCTCAGGGAGGCCCCAAAGACGTACCACCCTGGCGTAGAACCTCAACAGTGAGTTACCCAGAGAACGAGGGACTGAACTATTCCAGCTCTCCATCCATTCAACGGCAACTGCTGCACATTACATCAGGCCCCGCGTCTTTAGCAGGGACCCCGCAAACTTCCTCATCTCTAGCAAGGGCCTTTACGCATTAGCTTTGGAGTGTGGGGGACATTTTTGGGGACCAATGGGGAGTCTGTAAAAAAAAAAAAAAAGATTAAATGACCCTACTTTAACTCTTTATACAAGCAAAAGATTTTCAGAACGATAACAACTTCTCGTCTTGTCTTATCTTGTTTTATCTTGTCTTGTCTTGTCTTGTCTTGTTTTGTCTCCTACCTCTTACACCTCTCGGTGCTGAGGGTACAAATAGACGTCTTGATAGGGCTCGAAGATTTGCTTCATATAATGGGATATTTAATACTCCTGTAATTTCCTCTCTACATCTCCTGCGTGGGCGGTCTCTTCCTCTGTTACCTAGAAATCGTTAGTATGAATGCTGTGACAAGAGAGAGACAATGTACTTTCATAGGACATGCAATAAGAAGAGAGGGCATTGAAAATATTATAACAACAGGAAAAATAGAAGGAAGAAGATCAAGAGGAAGACCAAGAGAAATGATACTGGACAGTCTGACGGGATGGTGTGAGAGGAGATCACCAACTGAACTGATGGCCTGCATGAAGGATCATGTATGTCCCCAAGGAGTTAATCAGAATGCATAATCTTTTTTTAAATATTAGTTTTATGCTGATGTTGGCACCTGATACCTGCTACTGTTGTGTATGACGTGGCCGTCTAACTGCTGCTAGCTTACAATGTAACAGTGGCCCGACCCAGAATAATATTAGACAATATACATCCTTGTTTCACGCCTGTTTCAATCTGGAACCATTCACTCATCCCTTCTTCTGTTTTGACTGCACGAACATATCCATTGTAGAGGTCCTTAACTATGCTGACAATTATATATCCACAATAATAACTATGCAGTTAAATTGACCAACCGTCCCTGATTACACGGGACAGTCCCCTTGTTTCTCCAGAGAACCGCATTGCTTCGGGTGGGATGCCTCAATGCCTCCCTCCCCCAATTTTAAATCACGTATCCAAAGTTGTCCCGTATTCTCATATTTGATAGCTGCTTGCTGGAAATATCCAGAAAATATTTGTAAAAAAAAAAAAACAACTCATCTTACTGGAGATGGCACGGTTGTCTGGATGGTTAGTCCTTCGGTCTGCTAATCCAGTGGTAATGGGTTCAAGACCAAGCAGTGGGAATTTTTTTTTCTGGTACCAACACACCAAAAAAATATGTATAAAGCTAATTATATATATATATATATATACAAAACTAAATATATATATAATACTAATTATATATAAAAACTACATACGTATAAAACTAATTCTATATAAAAACTAATTACATATAAAACTAATTATATATAAAAATTAAATACATAAAGCAACTACAGCAAAGGTGTAATAAAAGAATGTTAAAACTATGTTAAAAAAAACAGTAGGGGCAGCTGTATTAATTAACGATCTCGTTGATTAACAAAGTTTTCCTGCCCTCGTTGTTTTAAAACATTCTCTACATTCTGTAGAGAAGCGGTTCACGCTAGGTCAGACTGACACGCTTGTAAGTAAGGTTATAAAATTGGGTCTACTGATTAAAAATTTGGATTAAAATTTAATCGTAACATTAAAACAATCCTGTTCTCTCTCTCTCTCTCTCTCTCCCCCCCCCCCCCCCCCCCCCCCCCCCCCCCCCCCCCCCCCCCACACCGTCCCGAATTCCCTGGATTGCGTGTCCCGTAATTGAAATTTGAAAGAAGGATGGTCAGATTAATGCAGTGTTTCCCAAGCTTGTCCGGCTTCTGTCCCCTTTTCTTCCAGACTACATCCTCAACACCCCCCCCCCATATCATCATCATCATCATCATCATCATCATCATCATCATCATCGCCTTTCACTCCCTTGAGAGCAAAGGCAATGGATAAGGGCTCTCCAGTCATCCCTGTTCTTGGAATTATTCTCTTCTTCCTTCCACGTGTATCCCTTGTCTCTGAGCACTGTCATAATTTCTCTTCTCCAAATAAGTCCAGGTCTTTATATATACTGCTCGTACAATGGCCTATTAAGCTAGGACACGCATTTCTCTCTCTCTCTCTCTCTCTCTCTCTCTGTGAACCTTAAGTGCCCAGGGCACATGGTGTTTCTGCATGAGTATTCCACAAACGCCTGTCCTTTGCCATTTTTTTTCTGCTCTTGCCCAGGTGAGCCCTCTATTGCTCAACATCCTCTCTGCTGTTCTTCTCCATGTCTCTTTTGGTCTACCCTCACTTCTGTTCCCCTGTGGTGCCCATCTTAGTGCTATTTTTGGTAGTGAGTTGTCAGTCATTCGGAGCACATGTCCCAACCATCGCCAGCGTCTTTCTTCAATAATTGCTGTCAGTGGCTTCATCTGCATTTCTGGCAACAAGATGTTATTTCTTGTTGTGTTTGGCCAAAACATTCTTTTAATTCTTCGTAAACATTTAGTCTGGAAAGAATTCAACTTGTTTTCTGTGGTTTTGGTGATTTTCCAGTATTCACTTTCATAGAGTAGTACACTTTAAGAATTTCAACAAGCAAACCAGTTTCTTTAACAACATGAAGGAGTACATTTATAATTCACCTAATGCATTATTTTCCCAACCTTTAATGTGATGGATGAGTCTCCATAAGTTTCTCAATATAAAGTTGAAAAGTTCTAAGAAGGAAGGTATTACTGCCTTCGTCTAAGAAGGAAGGTATTACTGCCCCCGTCTAAGAAGGAAGGTATTACTGCCCACGTCTAAGAAGGAAGGAATTACTGTCCCCTTCTAAGAAGGAAGATATTACTGCCCCCGTCTAAGAAGGAAGGTATTATTGCCCCCGTCTAAGAAGGAAGGTATTACTGTCCCAGTCTAAGAAGGAAGGTATTACTCCTCCTGTCAAAGAAGGAAGGTATTATTGCCCCCGTCTAAGAAGGAAGGTATTACCACCCCCGTCTAAGAATAAATGTATTACCGCCCCCTTCTGAGAAGGAAGATATTACTGCCCCCGTCTAAGAAGGAAGGTATACTTCCCCCTTCTAAGAGCGAAGATATTACTACCCCTATCTTAGAAGGAGGGTATACCTGCCCCCGTCTAAAAAGGAAGGTATTAGTACCCCCGTCTTAGAAGGAAGATATTACTGCCTTCGTCTAAGAAGGAAGGTATTACTGCCCCTTTCTAAGAAGGAAGATATTACTGCCCCCGTCTAAGAAGGAAGGTATTACCGCCCCCTTCTAAGAAGGAAGGTATTAGTACCCCCGTCTTAGAAGGAAGATATTACTGCCCCATTCTAAGAAGGAAGATATTACTGCCTTCGTCTAAGAAGGAAGGTATTACTGCCCCCTTCTAAGAAGGAAGGTATTACTGCCCACTTCTAAGAAGGAAGGTATTAGTACCCCCGTCTTAGAAGGAAGATATTACTGCTCCATTCTAAGAAGGAAGATATTACTGCCTTCGTCTAAGAAGGAAGGTATTACTGCCCCCTTCTAAGAAGGAAGGTATTACTGCCCCTTTCTAAGAATGAAGGTATTACTGCCCCCTTCTAAGAAGGAAGATATTACTGCCCCTTCTAAGAAGGAAGATATTACTGCCCCTTCTAAGAAGGAAGATATTACTGCCCCCTTCTAAGAAGGAAGATATTACTGCCCCCTTCTAAGAAGAAAGCTATTACTGCCCCCTTCTAAGAAGGAAGATATTAATGCTCCCGTCTTCTGCTTCGTTTTCCTTCAATGCCCCCACCTACTGCCCCCTTTTTTCCAACGCCCCGCTGGTCTTTCTCAAATCCCATGGCAGAGGGTGAGGGGGGGGGGCATTATCACCCACGCTGGGAAACACTGGGTTAATGCAAGTAAAATAACCAAGACAGAACTGTAGGGAACACTCATCTTTAAATCTATAGAAACAAAATAACAAGGCAGTCGGTCACGTGGAGTTTATTATTTTTATAGCAAACGCAACACTCGACAAAGCAATAAAACATTTGTTGTAAAACAACTGCAACTTCATCCCGGCTTCGCTGAGTGATTTCACAGCGGCTAAAAATAGCCAATGACGAAATAGCAAAATACCGTTCAGTGACGCTAAGATGTCACCCGTTACCATGACAACAGACAAGGCTGGGCTCGGAAGTGAACGAAATGTAGGTCACGGCTTGGGAAATACCGAGGTCAAGAAAGTTTAAAAGTGCAAGTCTGAGTTGGAGTCAAGTTTTAAGCGCGCGTGGGTCATACTGAAATGACAGAAGAGTATGAATCTTACACTCAGCACTAAGACGACAAAAATAAACACACTGTATATAGTAACAGAGTGTAAACTGAGGAAGTAGAGTATTTCACGTATTTAGCCAGCATAGTGGATAAATATGGGGGAAACGGAAAAGGATGTTAAAGCTAGAATAACCAAGGCCAGGACAGCATTTATCAAACTTAACAAAATATGGTCATCTAAGAACATCAAAACAAGAACCAAACTTAGGCTTTTCAATACAAACGTAAAGACTGTCCTACTATATGGCTCAGAGACATGGGTTATGACTAAGACAATACAACAGAGGATACAAACATTCATGAACTACTGCTTGAGGAGGATTTTAAACATTAAATGGCAGGACAAGATCAGGAACGAGGAGGTCTGGGAAAGGGAAGGACAAGAACCTGAGAACCTACAAATCATGTATAGGAAGTGGAGGTGGACTGGCCACACTCAGAGGAAACTCGACACCAGCATAGCAAGACAGGCACTGACATGGAATCCTCAAGGAAATAGAAAACGAGGAAGACCTAGACTTACTTGGAGAAGAGAAATTATGACAGTGCTCAGAGACAAGGGATACACATGGAAGGAAGCAGAGAATACTTCCAAGAACAGGGATGACTGGAGAGCCTTTATCCGTGGTCTATGCTCTCAAGAGAGGGAAAGGCGATGATGATGATGATGATGATGATGATATAGTAAAAACATGACGAAATCAGGAGAATGTTTAGAGGACAGCTGAGACTAGTTCTATGAATCATGGAGAACATTCTCAAGTGGTCCTTAAGTGAGTCTTCTTGTCCTTAGTTTCTGATGTAACAGTCGGAATCTTTAGTCGATATTTAAAATAAAATAAGAGATCTACTGTCTACATTTAGCTGAAGTTTTGAATCGTTGTCCTTATGTATTTTTTGTAAACCAAAGATTGATTTTTTTTTTCGATATTTACCACAATATCTAACGCGAGATCTATTGCTTGTATTTATAATTAGATATATTGCCTATTAGCTAAAGTTGTTATATATTGTATATATTTAGCTACAATTTGTGATCTGTTGTCTGAGCTTTGTTTAAATGTGTGATCTGTTGTCTGTGCTTTGTTTAAATGTGTGATCTGTTGTCTGTGTTTTGCTAAAGTTTGTGATCTGTTGGCTGTGTTTTGTTTAAATGTGTGATCTGTTGTCTGCTTTGTTTAAATGTATGATCTGTTGTCTGTGCTTTGTTTAAATGTGTGATCTGTTGTCTGTGCTTTGTTTAAATGTGTGATCTGTTGTCTGTGTTTTGCTAAAGTTTGTGATCTGTTGCCTGTGCTTTGTTTAAATGTGTGATCTGTTGTCTGCTTTGTTTAAATGTGTGATCTGTTGTCTGCTTTGTTTAAATGTATGATCTGTTGTCTGTGCTTTGTTTAAATGTGTGATCTGTTGTCTGCTTTGTTTAAATGTATGATCTGTTGTCTGTGCTTTGTTTAAATGTATGATCTGTTGTCTGTGCTTTGTTTAAATGTATGATCTGTTGTCTGTGCTTTGTTTAAATGTGTGATCTATTGTCTGTGCTTTGTTTAAATGTGTGATCTGTTGTCTGTGTTTTGTTTAAATGTGTGATCTGTTGTCTGTGCTTTGTTTAAATGTATGATCTGTTGTCTGTGCTTTGTTTAAATGTGTGATCTATTGTCTGTGCTTTGTTTAAATGTGTGATCTGTTGTCTGAGCTTTGTTTAAATGTATGATCTGTTGTCTGTGCTTTGTTTAAATGTGTGATCCGTTTTCTGCTTTGTTTAAATGTATGATCTGTTGTCTGTGCTTTGTTTAAATATATGATCTGTTGTCTGTGCTTTGTTTAAATGTATGATCTGTTGTCTGTGCTTTGTTTAAATGTGTGATCTATTGTCTGTGCTTTGTTTAAATGTGTGATCTGTTGTCTGTGTTTTGTTTAAATGTGTGATCTATTGTCTGTGCTTTGTTTAAATGTGTGATCTATTATCTGTGCTTTGTTTAAATGTGTGATCTGTTGTCTGTGCTTTGTTTAAATGTGTGATCTGTTGTCTGTGCTTTGTTTAAATGTGTGATCTGTTGTCTGTGCTTTGTTTAAATGTGTGATCTGTTGTCTGTGCTTTGTTTAAATGTATGATCTGTTGTCTGTGCTTTGTTTAAATGTATGATCTGTTGTCTGTGCTTTGTTTAAATGTGTGATCTATTGTCTGTGCTTTGTTTAAATGTGTGATCTGTTGTCTGCATTTTGCTAAGGTTGTACACTCTCTACTGTAGTGAAAGGAACAATAACACAACTCCAGAATGTAGTTTTTGGTAGATGGATTTGTCCATTTCTGGGACAAAAGGTTGTAAAGTTTATTATGTAGTGTTGTAAGTTTGATTGTCCTTTTTATGACAAAAATGTGACTCTTTGTTGGAAGGCTGTTTTCGGAGTTTTTCAGTGTATATGAGGTTCGTATGTTGTTTGTGATGTTGTATGTTAGTTAGGGTCCCATGGCTACGCTAATCGCCCGGACTGTTTTTCTGCCATTATAACAATTGTTCCCATCAGTTACACACTACATCCATGTACAACACGCATTTAACAAATGAGAATTCATCATTAAACTTTTGTTGATGTTTGTAAGTGTGAATCGTGTGATAATTGGATTCATGTTGAGTGTCAACTGCGGTGTTGAGTGAGTTGAGTGCATGTAACTGGTCACGTTCGTGTACGGATATGTAGAGGTTGTTGTCCTGGGTTTTCGTGTGTCACAGTGCGTGGGGAAAACACGTGTTTAGTGTTTAGTGTTTAGTAGAGCGCACTAATACTAGTTTACTCTGTTAGAAACATTGTATTGTACTCTGTTAGAAACACTGTATTGTATTCTGTTAGAAACCTCGTTCTGTACTCTGTTAGAAACCTCGTTCTGTACTCTGTTAGAAACCTCGTTTTGTACTCTGTTAGAAACCTTGTTCTGTACTCTGTTTGAAACCCTGCTCTGTACTCTTTAGAAACCTTGCTCTATACTCTTTAGAAACCTCGTTCTGTACTCTTTAGAAACCTTGTTCTGTACTCTGTTAGAAACCTTGTAACGTACTCTGTTATTAACCTTGTATTGTACTCTGTTAGAAATCGTGTACTATTTTTCTATGAAGGGCTTCACCTAATCATTGATAGTCATCACAACTCTTTAAGTAAATGCGGACATTAAATCCCAAACATCGACATCATCATCAATCCTCTGTACTCCCAATGGAGCACAAGTCATCAACAAAGGTTCTCCAGCCAGTCCTGTCCTGACCAAGTCGGAGATACCTCGAACCTTGTCTTTCCCGCTTCCTTTAGTTCTTCCTGTATTGTACGTCTCCATGTCCTCAATAAAAAAATATTTTGGCCAAACACCATAAGAAATAACATCTTGTTGGCAGAAATGCAGATGAAACCACTGACAACAATTATTGAGGAAAGACGCTGGCGATGGGTGGGACATGTGCTCCGAATGACTGATAACTCACTACCAAAAACAGCACTAAGAAGGACACCACAGGGGAACAGAAGTAAGGGTAGACCAAAAAAGAGACATGGAGAAGAACAACAGAGAGGATGTTGAGCAATAGAGGGCTCACCTGGGCAAGAGCGGAAAACAAGGCACAGGACAGGCATTTGTGGAAAACCCTTGCGGAAGCCCTATTTGCCCTGGGCACTTAAGGTTCAGAGAGAGAGAGAGAGAGAGAGAGAGAGAGAGATGTCCTCAATAGCCTGCCCCTCTTTCTTTTCCCTTGAGGTGTCCAAGTCAAGGCGGTATAGGGGGTGTATTGTTCTTTCCAGCCATTTTCCATCACCGTCTTTTGATCTCTTTAGTAAAGGTAAACCTCGACATAAGCCTCGACAAAGTGTAAAGGAAAGCACAGCTTAAGAACTTTTCGTGACTGTCCCGTTTTGTCAGTCAGCTATCCACATCTAACACGCTGGCGTCAGGTTTGGCGAACCACAGCTGATCAAGACCCTGTTCCACTTCTTCTTTGGTACTCTCAGTAACAGACCTAACCTAATGGGTCAGGGATCGCCATAGTCCCCATTGCGGTGGAGTCTGCTAAAGAAGCACTGCACATTTCTTGCTTTTTAGCTCTAGTCATGGATTTTTTTAAAATGCCAAAACCTACTCCCAATCCGACAAGATGCTGTGTCTCAACATTTCCACCACATCGGCTGCAAAGAAAATCAGCTCACAGTTCAAAGAAGAAGAGGAAGAAGAAGAAGAAAAGGAAAAAGAAGACAAAGAAAAAGAAGAGGAAAAATGAAGAGAAAGAAGAAGAAAAGGAAAAAGCAGAGAAAGAAAAAGAAGAGGAAAAATGAAGAGAAAGAAAAAGAAGAGGAAAAATGAAGAGAAAGAAGAAGAAAAGGAAAAAGCAGAGAAAGAAAAAGAAGAGGAAAAATGAAGAGAAAGAAGAAGAAGAGGACAAAGAAGAGAAAGAAGAAGAAGAAGAGGAAAAGAAAGAAGAAGAAGAAGAGAAAGAACAGGAAGAAGAAGAGGAAAAAGAAGAAGAAGAGGAAAAAGAAGAAGAAGAGGAAAAAGAAGAGAAAGAAGAAGAAGAGGAAAAAGAAGAGAAAGAAGAAGAAAAAAAAGAGGAAGAAGAAGAGGAAAAAGAAGAGAAAGAAGAAGAAGAGGAAAAAGAAGAGAAAGAAGAAGAAGAGGAAAAAGAAGAGAAAGAAGAAGAAGAGGAAAAGGAAGAGAAAGAAGAAGAAGAAGAGGAAAAAGAAGAGGAAAAAGAATAAGAAGAAAGAAGAGGAGAAGAAGAAGAGGAAGAAAAGGAATAATAAGAAGAGGGAAAAGAAGAGGAAGAAGAAGAAGAGGAAGAAGAAGAAGAGGAAGAGGAAAAAGAAGAGCAAGAGGAAGAAGAAGATGAAGAAGAAGAAGCAGAAGAAGAGGAAGAAAAGGAAGAAGAAGAAGAGGAAGAAGAAAATGGGGAGAAAATGATGAAGAAGAATATGTTCCTTTCAACTGGAAGTTTACTGCTCCAAGGAAATCAGTCCCTACTGAAACCAGTGACAGCGAGATAACAACACATCACGTGATATGCCTGCCAACCTGGAAGGCGTGCAGGTTAATGACCCAACACCTGTAGCTTTTTAACCGGGCTTATAGTGCGGGTCTAGCATGCCATTCACACACCTGAGACCCATCAAGTTTGTTTTTTTTTTGGTTTATTTTAAAGGTTTACAGCAACTGTCTGGCTTTTTTTTTCTTCCTCCACAGTACAACGATGTGTACTTGTGTAGCTTCCTCACTCCTCATTCTCCTCCTTTTCTTTTTCTCCTCTTCCCCAGCCTTCTTCTTCTTCCTCCTCCTCTTCTTCTTCTTCCTCTTCTTTTTCTTCCTCCTCTTCCTCCTCCTCTTCTTGTCTTCTTCTCCTTCCTTCTCCTCTTCTTCTTTTCCTCATTATTCTTCTTGCTCCTCGTCTTCTTCTTCTCTTCCTCCTCCTCATTCTCCTCCTTTTCTTTTTCTCCTCTTCCTCATCTTTCTCCTTCTTCCTCCTCCTCCTCTTCTTCTTCCTCCTCCTCCTCTTCTTTTCTTCTTCTCCTTCCTTCTCCTCTTCTTCTTTTCCTCATTATTCTTCTTGCTCCTCTTCTTCTTCTTCTCTTCCTCCTCCTCATTCTCCTCCTTTTCTTTTTCTCCTCTTCCTCATCTTTCTCCTTCTTCCTCCTCCTCTTCTTCTTCTTCCTCCTCCTCCTCCTTTCTTCTTCTCCTTCCTTCTCCTCTTCTTCTTTTCCTCATTATTCTTCTTGCTCCTCGTCTTCTTCTTCTCTTCCTCCTCCTCCTTCTTCCCCTCCCTCTTCTTCTTCTTCTTTTCTTCACGGAAATCTGTAATACATTTGTTTCTTTTCAATTTCGCATTTTAATGTGAACTTCGCATTTCTCCAAGTCTTTCACTGACGTCACAGCTAACTTCTTC
This sequence comes from Achatina immaculata, assembly GCA_009760885.1. Lineage (NCBI taxonomy): Eukaryota > Metazoa > Mollusca > Gastropoda > Stylommatophora > Achatinidae > Lissachatina > Lissachatina immaculata. The sequence goes on from CM019712.1 coordinate 21,117,504, forward strand.
TTCTTCCTCTTCTTCTTCTTCTTCTTCTATACAATTAGACAGGTAGCCTACAGACGTTCATCGAGTCTGCCTCCCACAGATAACGAGTTTCGTCCTCGCTGTTTAGGTTCTGAAGTATTTATAGACAGTTCTTGTTTACACAATGCTCCGAAGACGTGCAGGGTCACTCATAAGCCATCTTCAGCTTCTGTCTTGTCTAGTCTTCTATCTCCCTGTAGCTGAGAGCCGGCGTTAGTTGCAGCCGATGCTGTGAAGGTGTTGAGGCACATCATCGTGTCGGCTTGGGAAGGGGTTATGGTGGTCATTTTAAAAAAAAGTCCCTGTGTGTAACTAAAAAGCAGGACGTGTGTAGTACTTCTTTAGCAGTATCCACCACCGTGGGGACTATGGCGATCCCTGCCACGTTAGCCAGGGAGGGCATGTTACTGGGACGCACTAAATGAGAGGTTGGACAGGGTCTTGGTCAGCTATGGTTCGCCAACCATAAAACCAGCTGGTCAGCTAAGGGTTGTTGGCTGTTATAATTGACAGTGTCATGTGTATGTTTTTTTCTATGCGTTTAGTTCCTAATACTAGTAGGAGAACGTTTAGTTTATAATACTAGTAGGAGAACGGTTAGTTTCTAATACTAGTAGAAGAACGTTTAGTTTATAATACTAGTAGGAGAACGGTTAGTTTCTAATACTAGTAGGAGAACGTTTAGTTTCTAATACTAGTAGGAGAACGGTTAGTTTCTAATACTAGTAGGAGAACGTTTAGTTTATAATACTAGTAGGAGAACGGTTAGTTCCCAATACTAGTAGGAGAACGTTTAGTTTCTAATACTAGTAGGAGAACGTTTAGTTCCTAATACTAGTAGGAGAACGTTTAGTTTCTAATACTAGTAGGAGAACGCTTAGTTTCTAATATTAGTAGGAGAACGTTTAGTTTCTAATACTAGTAGGAGAACGTTTAGTTTCTAATACTAGTAGGAGAACGTTTAGTTTCTAATACTAGTAGGAGAACGTTTAGTTTCTAATACTAGTAGGAGAACGTTTAGTTTCTAATACTAGTAGGAGAACGTTTAGTTCCTAATACTAGTAGGAGAACGTTTAGTTTCTAATACTAGTAGGAGAACGCTTAGTTTCTAATACTAGTAGGAGAACGTTTAGTTTCTAATACTAGTAGGAGAACGTTTAGTTTATAATACTAGTAGGAGAACGTTTAGTTCCTAATAATAGTAGGAGAACGTTTAGTTCCCAATACTAATAGGAGAACGCTTAGTTTATAATACTAGTAGGAGAACGTTTAGTTCCTAATACTAGTAGGAGAACGTTTAATTCCTAATACTAGTAGGAGAACGTTTAGTTTCTAATACTAGTAGGAGAACGTTTAGTTCCTATTACTAGTACGGGAACGTTTAGTTTCTAATACCAGAATCTGTTTGGAAGACTGGCATTTTGTTACCTTCATTATAGTATGAACGATCACTCGAGGATCAGGGGTATATACGACCTTGGGCAGAGCGTCATCGTTCATGTGATCTGGGGGTGTAAGGATATTAACGTTGGCGGAGAAGGCAGTGAGCTAGAGGCAATGGCCGAGCGAACTCCTGTTCGTGTATGCTTTTGATTGTTATGGAATACTTCTCCCAAGCCGACCTCATACTGTGATCATTGTCTTGTGTAGAGTGCTGTGATGTGGATTTATGTAATTCACGTACTGATATGGAGATGCTGTATGATTCATGGTGATTATCGTTATATTGGTTGGGCACATGTCTGAGTCCATCATATGCCCTCACTCGTATGGTTATTCTATATGCTGTTATGTGGTACGAGGAGTAATAGAGATGTGTAACAGCAGCGACAGCTGCGTGATTTCAGTGCATTAGCACATTTTGGAATTCGTGGAGAATTAGGGAGGCGGGCCACGACAGTGGTAGCTGCATGGAGATTATGATTCGTGGATATATGAAGAAGTGCATTGGCACATAGTGATTCGTGGAAAAATAGAGATGTATTGTGGCAGCAGTGGCAGCGTTGGATATAAGTTCGATGCCACAATTAAATTTATAGTGTGTCTTACTTGTGGGGGCCAGAACAGCCCAGGACCACTGGGCCATCAGTTTAGTTAATGCTTGCCTGAGAGTTTAATCCAATATATTGATATCAATGTCTGTTACTATCACAAAATCGTCTTGGAAGGGTACATAATGGGAAAAATAATTAGAGGATGACCAAGGCGAAGATGGCTGCAAGACAACGTTGATGATCTGCAAATGGGTGCACCAGCAGCAGGCCATCTTGCTCACAACCGAAAGGTCTACAGGAGAGCTGTTAGGGAGGCAAATTTCCGCAAGGGACATGCAAATGAATGAATGAATGTTACCATCATGATGATATGTGTTGTATGTTCTGTGTACGTAATGCCTGTATGGTGTTACAATGAGATACGTAGTGAGAATAGTAAAAAATGGTTGTGTATTTAATTTACTGACTTGGTAATTATGTATTACATGTTGATGTATGTGTATGGATTAATGTAGAATGATGCAACTGGAGTACGGTATACCCAGGAGGGGGGAGAGCCTGGGTTGGTGGTCATGAAGGGGGAAGGGAGGGAAGCTAGATCTTGGGCATGCAGTACAGTAGAACATTGCCAAGGGAACGTTAGGAACAGCTGGGTAATCTATTCCTCCCAAATTTATCTATAAAAATGTAACTTACGCACCAGCGAAGTTTACAATAGTCTGTGTTATATCTTGCATGTTTCTGAGTATTCTTAGTGTGAGTCCATCTAGTGTTATGGTTGGGGGGTGGGAGGGGGTAATCATACCGTTTAAAAATGGAGGGCGCGGGGAGAAAGGAGGGGGGGGGGAAGGTTGTAAACCGAAATTGTTCACAGGTTCTGCTCAGAACAGATCAAAACAGCGACATGTCAGGGCGGGCGCTTCAGATATGGTCCCTGAGTGCCTCCAACTGCTTAAGAGGTCCTCCTCCCAGTTAACACTTGTCGATGACAATTTTTTTTTTAGAAAGGCAGTTGTCGACAGGTGAGAAGGTGGATGACAAAGTTTAGATGATTAAAACAAAAGTGAGAAAAGTTGATTGTGGTCATGAAATACGTAGAAGAAGAAGAAGAAGAAAAATGTGAAGAGGATAATGAGGTTTACAGATGTAGGAGGGGGGGGGAATGTAGCTGATGATAATGAAAGAGTTGGAAGAAACGTAGCTGACAATAAAGAAGATGTGAAAAACTTAGATGACAATGAAGAAGTTGGGGGAGGGGAAAACGTAGCTGTAATGAAAGAGTGAGAAAAGTCACCCATTCGCCAGTGGACTAAAAAGAATGTATAATATTCTGACTTTTTTATTTTTATTTTTAAGCCAGCCACTCCACAAACTTGGCACATGCTAATTGAAATGTGCTGAGACTGGCTTTGACTACGCCGAAAAGTAATTATGTAATCTTTATAGGCCAATGGTTCCAAGTTAATGAAAAGTCCACTGACCCCCTGCTGTTTCAAAATCTGGGTCACCAACCTCCATACTTTGGGAATGTTTCAAACCTGAATGCTAGCTATTTGCTTTAATTGCAAACAAAGAAAACATTTTTGTTTCAGAAAATATGAATAAACTTTAACGAGTAAACGCCCCTCCCCCCCCCCCCCCCCCCCCCCAAAAAAAAAGTACGAACTTGTTGAATTTTCAAAAGGATAATAATGCAGTTAAGAAAAAAAATAAACAGTAATTAACATTCCTGCTTGTTCTGACAAATGAAGAGAGTAGGTTATGCTGGCCTGGTGTACGCGGTCACGAACAGGTTGTAGAAACTTCATCCAGGTTCCGGTAGCATCGAAGATCGTCCTCTTTCTAGCATCTTATTTCTAGCATCCCCTTCCTAGCGTCCTCTTTCTAGCACCCTCTTTCTAGCATCTTATTTCTAGCATCCCCTTCCTAGCGTCCTCTTTCTAGCATCTTCTTTCTAGCATCTTATTTCTAGCATCCCTTCCTAGCATCTTATTTCTAGCATCTTCTTTCTAGCATCTTATTTCTAGCACCCTCTTCCTAGCATCTTCTTTCTAGCATCTTATTTCTAGCACCCTCTTCCTAGCATCTTCTTTCTAGCATCTTATTTCTAGCATCCTCTTTCTAGCATCTTATTTCTAGCATCTTATTTCTAGCACCCTCTTCCTAGCATCTTCTTTCTAGCATCTTATTTCTAGCACCCTCTTCCTAGCGTCCTCTTTCTAGCATCTTATTTCTAGCATCCTCTTTCTAGCATCTTATTTCTAGCATCCCCTTCCTAGCATCTTATTTCTAGCATCTTCTTTCTAGCATCTTATTTCTAGCACCCTCTTCCTAGCATCTTCTTTCTAGCATCTTATTTCTAGCACCCTCTTCCTAGCATCTTCTTTCTAGCATCTTATTTCTAGCATCCTCTTTCTAGCATCTTATTTCTAGCATCTTATTTCTAGCACCCTCTTCCTAGCATCTTCTTTCTAGCATCTTATTTCTAGCACCCTCTTCCTAGCGTCCTCTTTCTAGCATCTTATTTCTAGCATCCTCTTTCTAGCATCTTATTTCTAGCATCCCCTTCCTAGCGTCCTCTTTCTAGCACCCTCTTTCTAGCATCTTATTTCTAGCATCCTCTTTCTAGCATCTTATTTCTAGCACCCTCTTCCTAGCATCTTATTTCTAGCATCCTCTTTCTAGCATCTTATTTCTAGCATCTTCTTCCTAGCGTCCTCTTTCTAGCATCTTCTTTCTAGCATCTTATTTCTAGCATCTTCTTTCTAGCATCTTATTTCTAGCATCTTATTTCTAGCATCCCCTTCCTAGCGTCCTCTTTCTAGCATCTTATTTCTAGCATCTTATTTCTAGCATCTTATTTCTAGCATCTTATTTCTAGCATCCCCTTCCTAGCGTCCTCTTTCTAGCATCTTATTTCTAGCATCTTATTTCGCATCTTATTTCTAGCATCTTATTTCTAGCATCCTCTTTCTAGCATCTTATTTCTAGCATCTTATTTCTAGCATCCCCTTCCTAGCATCTTATTTCTAGCATCCCCTTCCTAGCGTCCTCTTTCTAGCATCTTATTTCTAGCATCTTATTTCTAGCATCTTATTTCTAGCATCCCCTTCCTAGCGTCCTCTTTCTAGCATCTTCTTTCTAGCATCTTATTTCTAGCATCCCCTTCCTAGCGTCCTCTTTCTAGCATCTTATTTCTAGCATCTTATTCTAGCATCCCTTCCTAGCGTCCTCTTTCTAGCATCTTATTTCTAGCATCCCCTTCCTAGCGTCCTCTTTCTAGCATCTTATTTCTAGCATCTTATTTCTAGCATCCCCTTCCTAGCGTCCTCTTTCTAGCATCTTCTTTCTAGCATCTTATTTCTAGCATCCCTTCTAGCGTCCTCTTCTAGCATCTTCTTTCTAGCATCTTATTTCTAGCATCCCCTTCCTAGCGTCCTCTTTCTAGCATCTTATTTCTAGCATCTTATTTCTAGCATCTTATTTCTAGCATCCCCTTCCTAGCATCTTATTTCTAGCATCTTATTTCTAGCATCCCCTTCCTAGCGTCCTCTTTCTAGCATCTTATTTCTAGCATCTTATTTCTAGCATCCCCTTCCTAGCGTCCTCTTTCTAGCATCTTCTTTCTAGCATCTTATTTCTAGCATCCCCTTCCTAGCGTCCTCTTTCTAGCATCTTATTTCTAGCATCTTATTTCTAGCATCTTATTTCTAGCATCCCCTTCCTAGCGTCCTCTTTCTAGCATCTTATTTCTAGCATCCCCTTCCTAGCGTCCTCTTTCTAGCATCTTATTTCTAGCATCCCCTTCCTAGCGTCCTCTTTCTAGCATCTTATTTCTAGCATCTTCTTTCTAGCATCTTATTTCTAGCATCCCCTTCCTAGCGTCCTCTTTCTAGCATCTTATTTCTAGCATCTTATTTCTAGCATCTTCTTTCTAGCATCTTATTTCTAGCATCCCCTTCCTAGCGTCCTCTTTCTAGCATCCTCTTTCTAGCATCTTATTTCTAGCATCTTCTTTCTAGCATCTTATTTCTAGCATCCCCTTCCTAGCGTCCTCTTTCTAGCACCCTCTTTCTAGCATCTTATTTCTAGCACCCTCTTTCTAGCATCTTATTTCTAGCACCCTCTTTCTAGCATCTTATTTCTAGCATCCTCTTTCTAGCATTTTATTTCTAGCACCCTCTTTCTAGCATCTTATTTCTAGCACCCTCTTTCTAGCATCTTATTTCTAGCACCCTCTTTCTATCATCTTATTTCTAGCACCCTCTTTCTAGCATCTTATTTCTAGCGTCCTCTTTCTAGCATCTTATTTCTAGCATCTTATTTCTAGCATCTTCTTTCTAGCATCTTATTTCTAGCATCCCCTTCCTAGCGTCCTCTTTCTAGCATCCTCTTTCTAGCATCTTATTTCTAGCATCTTATTTCTAGGATCCTCTCCCTAGCGTCCTCTTTCTAGTATCCTCTTTCTAGCATCCTCTTTCTTAGCATTCTCTTTGTTCTTATCACAGTTATCAGACTGTAGGGCGACGTCTTCTTAGTTTTGTCACCGAATCTGCGAAAACCGCGCGCATCTGAAAAAAAAAACTTGAGGAGAAGAAAAGTTCTTTCCTCTATACAGAATTAGTCGAAAAATCGGTTGTTACACATTTCTTCTTCTTCTTCTTCTTCTTCTTCTTCTTCTTCTTCTTCATTAAGGCTCATTGCTGCAGATAAAGTTCGCCTCCATTCCTCTCTATTCCTAATCTTCTCTCTCCAGTTGGTGACACCAAATTCCTTTACATCCTCTTCTATGCTGTTTTTCCATCTCTGTCTTGGTCTACCCCTTGGTCTTGTTTCCCTCATCTCTTGTGCATACGTCATTTTCATTTGTTTGTTCTCTTCCATCTACAAGTCCCAGCCAGCGTAGTCTGTTCAGTTTCAAGACATTTATAATTCTTTGGGATTTAAATAAGCTGTTCAGTTCAGTGTTCTTTCTAGCCCTTCATTCTCCACTGTTGGTATCCTTTATGGGCCCAAAGATTTTTCTTAGTATCTTGTTCTTAAAGACTTGTAGTTGTTCATCTTTCTTTGTTGTACTGCACGTTTCTGATCCATGCATGAGAGGCTGGTCTTATTATAATTTTGTAGATCGTTAATTTAGTTGGGGGGGTTTCCACAGTGAACATAATACAAAGGGACTTTCAGCTTTTGTCACGGACCTGGACTGCAGGTTCCAGTTGGGAACCTCTGTTATAAGCAATATCTAAAGTTACAGATCTGATTTTGCTTTTTCGTTTCCTGTATACAAAGTTGGAAGGGCGCATAATGGGAAAAAGAAAGAGAGGAAGACCAAGGCGAAGATGGCTGCAAGACATCGTTGATGATCTGGAAATGGATGCATCAGCAGCAGGCCATCTTGCTCACAACCGAGAGGCCTACAGGAGTGCTGTTAGGGAGGCAAAGTTCCGCAAGGGACATGCAAGTGAATGAATGAATGTATGCAAAGTTTAGCTTTTGTTTCCAGACTGACAAGGAGATAATAGTTTTCATCACACTATCGTAGACAGACGGTTCCCCAGTTACAAACGCTCTCTGTCTGTCTGTCTCTGTCTGTCTGTCTCTGTCTGTCTGTCTGTCTCTGTCTGTCCGTCTGTCTGTCTCTGTCTGTCTCTGTCTGTCTGTCTCTGTCTGTCTCTGTCTGTCTGTCTGTCTCTGTCTGTCTGTCTGTCTGTCTCTGTCTGTCTGTCTCTGTCTGTCTGTCTGTCTCTGTCTGTCTGTCTGTCTCTGTCTGTCTGTCTGTCTCTGTCTGTCTGTCTGTCTGTCTCTGTCTGTCTGTCTCTGTCTGTCTGTCTCTGTCTGTCTGTCTCTGTCTGTCTCTGTCTGTCTGTCTCTGTCTGTCTGTCTCTGTCTGTCTGTCTGTCTGTCTCTGTCTGTCTGTCTGTCTCTGTCTGTCTGTCTCTCTCTTTCTGTCTGTCTGTCTGTCTGTCTGTCTGTCTGTCTGTCTCTCTCTCTCTCTCTCTCTCTCTCATATGTCCCCTTCCTTAATTTTTCACATCGCCTTTCAATATATGTGTCAAAAGATGGCATTCAGAAAACATCCACTGCGGAATTTGTAATATAATTTCCATTGCAGTTTTTCTTCATATTTATACTTGTAAAATCTGACTTTATTGTTTATTGCTCTCACTTCAACATGAACTTTCTTATAAATTTGTCCATTTTCTCTGTTTTCCCTCTCTCTGTCATATCAGGCACTTGGTGATATCAAAGGCTGCTTGTAAGGCCGCGACGATCATGCATGCAAAATCACAAACTTTTATTTAAACTCGGCTAGACGGGCGCCTGAGGTCATTATTCCACAGAACGGGTAGTGGGTTGGTTGATCAGTTACTCAGCAAACAAACGAATGTAAATCGAAGCAGTTAGGAGCTGAACAAGGACACTACTCTGACAGTCCAGCTGAGGGTGTTAGGTTTTAGTTAAAGTCCTGCCAAAACTTTCTAGTTTTTATGTGTGATGTCCATTCTTTGGACCCTTATGTAAATGTTTTCGTTAAACCCGTGCCGAAACTTTCTAGTTTTCATGCGCGATGTCTATTCTTTCAACCCTTATGTAAATGTTTTCGTTAAAGCGCTGCTGAAGCTTTCTAGTTTTTATGTGCGATGTCTATTCTTTGGACCCTTGTGTAAATGTTTTCATTAAACTCCTGTTGAAACTTTCTAGTTTTCATGTGCGATGTTTATTCTTTGGACCCTTGTGTAAATGTTTTCATTAAAATCCTGTTGAAACTTTCTAGTTTTCATGTGCGATGTCTATTCGTTGGACCCTTGTGTAAATGTTTTCATTAAACTCCTGTTGAAACTTTCTAGTTTTCATGTGCGATGTCTATTCTTTGGGACCCTTATGTATATGTTTTCGTTAAAGCATGCCGAAACTTTCTAGTTTTCATATGCGATGTCTATTCTTTGGGACCCTTGTGTATATGTTTTCGTTAAAGCATGCCGAAACTTTCTAGTTTTCATATGCGATGTCTATTCTTTGGGACCCTTATGTATATGTTTTCGTTAAAGCATGCCGAAACTTTCTAGTTTTCATATGCGATGTCTATTCTTTGGGACCCTTATGTATATGTTTTCGTTAAAGCATGCCGAAACTTTCTAGTTTTCATATGCGATGTCTATTCTTTGGGACCCTTGTGTATATGTTTTCGTTAAAGCATGCCGAAACTTTCTAGTTTTCATGTGCGATGTCTATTCTCTGGGACCCTTGTGTATATGTTTTCGTTAAAGCATGCCGAAACTTTCTAGTTTTCATATGCGATGTCTATTCTTTGGGACCCTTATGTATATGTTTTCGTTAAAGCATGCCGAAACTTTCTAGTTTTCATATGCGATGTCTATTCTTTGGGACCCTTGTGTATATGTTTTCGTTAAAGCATGCCGAAACTTTCTAGTTTTCATATGCGATGTCTATTCTTTGGGACCCTTGTGTAAATGTTTTCGTTAAAGCATGCCGAAACTTTCTAGTTTTCATATGCGATGTCTATTCTTTGGGACCCTTGTGTAAATGTTTTCGTTAAACCATGCCGAAACTTTCTAGTTTTCATGTGCGATGTCTATTCTTTGGACTCGTGTTTAATACTTTGCCCTTGCCGTTTTCGTCCGTTTACCTTTCACCATTGGAGGTCTAGCATGACTGGCCAAGCAAAATACCTTTTTTTAGATTCACAAAATCTCACATGAGGTCATACTAGATAATTTTAAACTACATTACCTGAGGCGTCAAGGTCTGGTCTGACATCAATAGAACTCCAACTTCCGTGCCCTGTCCTAACATCCTGCCTTGCCTAGCTTTGCCTTGCTTGCCTAGCCTAGCCTACCCCGCATCGTAAACCAGGACAGTGATCCAATCTTTCTCTAAGAGAACCCGCACTCGTTCACGCGGATGTCCAATAACTATGTCTTTTCTGCTTCGCATTTGGGTGTGGACTTTTTTTTTTTTTTTCATTTCTCCAAGTCTTTCATCGACGTCACAGCCAGCAAAGCCACAAGCTGAAGCGACCGGCCTAGTCCTCGATCTGTTTCGAAGCATTTATTCATCTCCGTGTTCCGCTGTAGCTCCCTTATACAAAGACTTGTATGCTGAATTCAGCTTTTTTTTGAGGGAGCAGTCCCAGCAGATTACAGCTAAGTAAATAGTAATTCAAAAAAGAATTTACAAGAAAATATTTAAAAACTTGCTCCCACGAGCTTTTAGAAGAGCCAGCTTCCGGATGTGTGCTGAATTATTATTTTTAATAAATCTGAAAAGGGAAACTATGGACAGGAAGTGATGTCATGTCCGGAAATAGCTCCTCCTTTTTCTTTTCTTACTGGTCCTTGGCCGACAGAAGAATTGAAATGTCCGGAAGGAATTCTGTGGAAGGTAGCGGCGTCGTGGAAGTAGAACTCACGAAGAAAGTCTGAACATTGGCAGCTGAAGATGAAGAGGGAGTTTGTCTTGTCTTGTCTTGTCTTTGTTTTGTCTCATTCCTCATATACTTTTCGGTGTTGAGGGGACAAACAGACATCTTGACAGGGCTGGAAGATTTGCTTCATATAATGGGATATTTTGATGCTTCTGTAATTTTCTCTCTCTCTCTCTCAATCTCCTGCATGGGTGGCCTCTTCCTCTGTTACCTACAAATCTTAGTGTGAATGTTGTCTGTGATGTAATGTCGGATGGTAGCCACGTAACATGGTCAAACCATTTGACTTGCTGTTTCTTGATATAATGTAATACTTGTGTTACTCCAACCTTTGCCCTGATGGTGTCATTTCTTATTTAGTCTCTTCTAGTCACATTTAGCATTCTCATTAAACATTTCATTTCTCTCTTGATGATTTTGCTTTTTGTTCTAGGCTGTTAGTGTCTTTGTTTGACACTGATAGTAAATAGTTGGGAGGAAAAGTGAGTTGTACAGTGCCCTTTTTGTTTCAGTTGTGATGTATTTGTTTTTCAGTAAAGTATTCGTTTGTCCATTGACCTGATTTGCTTTATTGCAGCTGTTCTCAATCTCAGCGTCAATCGTCCCTAGGATGACATTATGCTACCTAGGTATTTGAAATGGGAGCAATGGTTCCTATTTCAAATACATCAGCTTGAAAGGCACCCCGAAGGAAAGGGATACCAGCATCAACGGGAAAAGACCCCTACAAATATAGATTATTGTTCTATGAATTTAAAATCAGCAGGTGAACGATAAAAGTCGAAAGGTCTTGGGCCCTTACTATGCTAGCCTAAGGGCTTGGGTAGGGGCTAATCTGCTGTTGAAATGAGAAGATGAGAAGAAAGACAGAATTGTTTTTAAAATTCTGAATTGCTGAATATTTGTTAAGAGAACAAATGTCGTTCTACATTGTCGCTTCAAAGGGTTAACGTCACTGCGTACCGCGCCAAGTCTGTGAAGGAGAGTCTTAAGATAGTGCACTTACTCCGTAGCACAGTGACGAATGGAATCACTACAGGGAAGAGGGCAGAAGCAGTTATCGTCTGTCAGTTCTTTGTGGCTGTTTGTTTCAGTATGCCCAAATTAAAAAGTCTAGTCCTTTGTGGCTTTTTGTTTCAGTATGTCAAAATACAAGTGTAGTCCTTTGTGGCTTTTTGTTTCAGTATGTCAAAATACAAGTCTAGTCCTTTGTGGCTTTTTGTTTCAGTATGTCCAAATACAAGTCTAGTCCTTTGTAGCTGTTTGTTTCAGTATGTCCAAATTAAAAAGTCTAGTCCTTTGTGGCTTTTCGTTTCAGTATGTCAAAATACAAGTCTAGTCCTTTGTGGCTGTTTCAGTATGTCCAAATAAAAGTCTAGTCCCTTGTAGCTGTTTGTTTCAGTATGTCCAAATACAAGTCTAGTCCTTTGTGGCTTTATTTTAGTATGTCTAAATACAAGTTTAGTTTTTTTTAAAGGTGTTCTTTGTAATCTATCCAATTACAAGGTGTTTTCTTATGTGTTCTTTGTAGTCTGCCTTTAAAAATCTTATTTTTGTAGTTCTGTCTTTTCCTCTCCACAGATTCTTTAGTTGTTTTAGTTTTTGAAGAGCGATAGATATCACCCTTTTAATTCCCTCAGTTTATTTCCATTATTAGTTAGTAATATCCAAGATGAAACTCTGCCTCTTCCATTTTTTCTTTGGTATTCACGGAGAGAAATACAGCAGTGTCTTTTCGGCAGAAAAATACTCTGAAATCCAGAGCAGTTCTGTGTGAGACTTTAAGACTTTTTCATTGTGGTTTTCATTCGGTCACTGTCTGTGATCTGCACAATCTTCGAAATTTCGTTCATATTTGGAAAGTTTCATCATCATCATCTTCTTCTTCTTCTTCTTCGTTCAAGTTCTATAGTATACTTCTTTTCGACACCCGCCTCAACGATCAAGACTATATTTTCCTCCCGACTGAGTTGGCAACCACCATAGCGCTTGCTTATATATCTCTGAACTTACTGGCCACTTTCGGATAAGTCGGACATTCTTGGTTGGACTGCATGCTCTCTCTCTCTCTCTCTCTCTCTCTCTCTGAACCTTAAGTGCCCAGGGCACATGGGGCTTCCGCAAGGGTTTTCCACAAATGCCTGTCCTTCGCCTTTTTTTCTGCTCTTGCCCATGTGAGCCCTCTATTGCTCAACATCCTTTCTGTTGTTCTTCTCCATGTCTCTTTTGGTCTACCCTTACTTCTGTTTCCCTGTGGTGTCCATCTTAGTGCTATTTTTGGTAGTGAGTTGTCAGTCATTCGAAGCACATGTCCCAACCATCGCCAGCGTCTTTCCTCAATAATTGCTGTCAGTGGCTTCATCTGCATTTCTGCCAACAAGATGTTATTTCTTATGGTGTTTGGCCAGAATATTTTCCTAATTCTTCGTAAACATTTAGTCTGGAAAGAATTCAACTTGTTTTCTATGGTTTTGGTGATTTTCCAGCATTCACTTCCATAGCATGCTCTGCAGTGTATAAAACTCTCCCAAAAGTGTATTCTATTTCCATGTGATTTCGCTAGTCCGTACAGTTGTTTAGAATTATATCTTTACCTCAAGACCAAATGTATAAACTACTAAAAAAGTAGGAACAGCTTTATTACTTAACGAGACACATTATAATGTTCAGGTGTGAACCTTAGCCATACAAAAGCATACAGGACTAAGAAATAGAGAGATAAGATAAAATATAAATTCACATGAATGCTGTGTAAAAAACAGGAATAGAAAAAAAACTGGAATAAAATAAAATGAATGGAGCATTTACGTGTGACTTGTAAGAAACTGTGGCTTGTAAGAGGCTGTGTTCAGAAATGCGCATGGTGAAGTGTAGAGAATATTTAAATGGAGACTTGTGATGTGTGATAGGCTGGTCATAAATAAAGAGGAGGGAAACGGGGAGAGAGTGATACCATGGCAATCCAACCGGGAGAAGGTAGAATAGGTAATTATAGCTGGGGTAGACGGGTTGTAATCTGATGCTGTGAGGAGGTTCTGAACGATGTGTTACAAGTGAGAAAGGAAGGAAATTAGTGCAGAGGGATTATGACTGTGGAAGAGGGGAATGTTAGGTGTAGTTGAATTGCGAGTTCAAACCATGTGGTTCCAGCTTCCCATATTCCTGAAAGTAGCTGTTCTCTAGCGCTAGGCGGCTTCTGTCTTCGGCGTGACATTGTTTGATGGTTGTTACTAGAAAATCAGATTTGCTTCTGTGGATAGGGACCATTGAAATAATTCGAGACTGACTTCGAAGCATGCTGGGTCATATCGTACAAATGTTTCTGCAAGCGGTCCCCTAATCTGAGACCAGTTTCACCAATATAAGTTATTCTGCATCTTTTGTATACAATAGCACATATTACATTACGGGACTGCATACACTGGCATATATCACATTACGGGACTGCATACACTGGTATATATCAAATTACGGGACATAGCATTCATGTGAATTTATGTTTTATCTTCTCTCTCTACGTCTTCGTCCTGTGTGTTTTTGTATGATTAAGGTTCACACTGAAACGTCACAACTTTGTAGTCGTTAAGTAATACAGCTGCTCCTACTTTCTTCCTAGTTTATACATTTTGGTATCACAGTTTTACTGCAGTGGCTTCGTGTATAGTTCTTTACTTAATTTTATATACTTAATTCTATATACTTATACGCTACTTTTTCGTGTGTTACCTCAAGATCAATCCAAGAATGCGGAGGCCACAATCATTTGCACGTCTTTCGCGGAACTTTGCCTCCCTAACAGCACTCCTGTAGGCTTCTCGTTTGTGAGCAAGATGGCCTGCTGCTGATGCGTTCATTCGCAGATCATCAACGATGTCTTGCAGCCATCTTTGCCTTGGTCTTCCTCTCTTTCTTGTTTCCATTATGTACCCCTCCAAGACGGTCTTCTCTAGATTGTCATGGCGTTTAATGCGTCCAGAATATTTAAGTTTTCTCTGTTTACAATATAACTAAAAAACAAACTAAAAAACAAAAAACTAAGGTGTGTAGGTAACTGAAGTAGAGGTTGCCTACGCAAGGGATGGAGGGAGGAAATTATAGAAACCTTTAATATCCCATTTTACGAAGAAAATTGCCCAGCCTTTTCTAGACGTCCATTTGTCCCGTAAACACTGGCACGTATATAAGCAAGAAGAAAAGACAAATCTGTGTGTGTGTGAGTGTGTGTGTGTGTGAGTGAGTAAGTGTGAGTGAATGATTTTGTGTATGTGAGTGTGTGTGTGAATGTGTGTGAGTGAGTGAGTGTGTGTGAGTGAGTGAGTGAGTGAGTGTGTGTGAGTGAGTGAGTGAGTGAGTGAGTGAGTGAGTGAGTGTGTGCGAGTGACAGGTATATAAGTTAGAAGAGAAGACAAATCTGTGTGTGAGAGTTAGTGTGTGCATGCGTGAGTGCGCGCTCGCGTGCGCGTATGTATGTGTTTTTTCTGTCCTTCTGGACTCCACGACGTTGTTGTTGAGGTCTGTCAGGTCCAGCATCTGGCCAGGTGGGGCTGTGGATATTGCCTAGCCTTCGTCAACCGGTTTTGCTTTTCTCTATTACAGAAACTTCTGAGCGTTCTCGAGACGAGAGAGGAAGTAGTAATTAAAAAGAGACGACGACGACGACGACGATGATGATGATGATGACGATGATGATGATGATGGTGATGATGATGATGATGATGATGATGACGACGACGACGATGATGATGATGACGACGACGATGATGATGATGATGACGACGATGACGATGATGATGACGATGATGATGATGACGATGATGATGATGATGATGATGATGATGACGACGATGATGATGATGATGATGACGACGACGATGATGATGATGATGATGATGACGATGACGTTGATGATGATGATGATGATAACAGATGCCGTCTCATTCTTCACACCAGCAGAGTAGATAAAATGATGGGTCGATACCTTCCAAGTGCCGCAGTACCTGACCTTCACAGCAGTCTTCGCCACAACTGGGGCTGGGGGGGGGGGTCTTATAGATTCCAGTTCGTTGAACAGCCTGTTGTGCTGCAGCCAGTTACTGAGAGAATACTCTGAGAAGACAAGACGAGATCTTGAACAGCCACATTTCGCCACTCCTGGCGACCAGGCGAACTTCCCTCCGAAATTGGGATGTAAAAAAAAAAGTAGACAACAGTTACTTTCCCTCCCGGAATTCTTCGCCAAGTTGTTTTTTTTTCTTTTTCCCAGCGGTTTTTCCGCTTCCTCGATCAATGAAAGCCCACACTATATATAGCACCTCACTCATAACTTGCGTCACACCGACAGAAAGTAGGTCGCTTGAGTCCCAGGTTCCTGGATGTTGGGCTGATGGTAAATCACGATTTAGGGTGTGTTGCTTTCCGCTTACAACCGTTGAACTGAAGTCTCAGTTCGCGTATTGCAGTGTTTCTAATTTCGCCACGGATGTGCCGTGTGGTTTTTCTTATGTAAGATCCAACACTAGTTGCATGTTTTTGGTTGATGCGGTTTTGCTTTTGTGTGGGATATAACAGTACAGGAGGATATCCAGCAGGCAGTGCGACTGGCGCTTCGGCCCATACAGTCTACCTGAATAAGCAGTTTAAAAAAACATGCCAATTAGCAACAGTGCATGAAAGTGTATTTCCTTCACGTTTTTCTGCGTAGAACCTGGACTAGTAATACGTTACGGCATTAGAAGAGGTTGTATTGTTGTTATTATTATTATTATTATGTGCAGGATAGCGTTGGCGATCATACTTCTCTGTCTTTGTGTGGCCCTTGGTATTTCTGATTAGCTCTTATGCTTTTTTTCTTCTCTTCCATGCCACTTGGTCAGTCCACAGAGATCTTTTTTCTCTTAGTCTTCCTCTCTTCATTTTTCCTTTGAATTTTACAGCCATTGCTAGGTTCTCTAGCTTCTGTCTTCTCGCGACATGTTCAAGACATTTTATCTTGTCTTTTTTTTCTGATCATTTTAACTAGTTTTCGTTGTTCTGGAGCTTCTTTGAGGACCATTTGCTTTTAATTGCATGTTCAGGGTACTTGTTGCAGCTTTCGCCAAAACCACATCTCTGTTGCTTCCAATTTCTTTTGCCATCTTTCTGTTCACTGTCCAAGTTTCACAACCATATAGCAATATTGGCTCTATATAGCACTGTAATACGTTTTCTCTTACTTTTAGGGACATCTTCTTACTCGTTAATATCTTCTTCGATTAATTAGTAATAAATTGTATCAATACTACTACCACCACCACTACCACTAATACTAATACTACTTCCACTATTACAACTACGGGTACTACTACTACTACTACTACTACTACTACTACTACTACTACTACTACTACTACTACCATTAATACTAATACTACTTCCACTACTTCAACTACGGCTAAGGCTAATAGTAGTAGTAGTAAGGTAAAGGTAATCCTGTCATGCACAAAAGGATATGGCGTTAGTGCCCATATTTTCCTTGACCTGTCAGCACACTAGAGGGTGATATGGTCAGTATCACTCTAGGTGACTGGGGTGCCTCCGGCCGGATTCGAACCCCCGACCTTCGCCATGAGAGGCCAGTGCACTAACCACTTCGCCACTCACACTCCGTAGTAGTAGCAGCAGGAGTCTTAATTGTAAAAGTAGTAGTAGTAGTAGTAATAGCACTAGTGGTAGTGTGTGTGTGTGTGTAGTAATAGCAGCAGGAAAAGAGTAACAACAAGTTACTGTGTTAATAAAACAGCACTGCTATAACTCTTGTAACAGCAAAGAAGTAATTTAACAAACTTTGCCAATAAGAAAACAGAGGGCAACCAGGCGACACTGTTACGCCATAGCTCGATCGAAGGTTCCATGTTTAAGATTCGATAACCATCCATTCTTTTCAGATGTTTAAAAACTGCTTTCTATAAACATTAAGTCTCTCTCGCGGCCCCCAACTTGAGAGATACACAGTAGACGTCTGTAACAAACGTACTCAATCTATACATATTCTTCAAGTGCTGTACTTAGAACATTTAAGACGGAGAGCTATTGATAGAGCTACAAGCATGGAAACAGAAAGAAGCTTCGTATAAGGTATTGTACTTAAAACATTTTCTGTTCTCCTAGAAGCAGACATTTGAAACAAAAGAGACGGGTTTTTGTTTAATGCAGATTTTGTTTGCGTGTATGTGGAGTGTTGTGGAGTGATGACATCTTTTGTTCGTGTTTTGATGGATGATGTTTGTGTGTGTGTGAAGGGTTGATGGTGTTGATGTTTGTGCGTGTGTGAAGGGTTGATGGTGTTGGTGTTTGTGTGTGAAGGGTTGATAGTATTGATATTTGTGTGTGAAGAAATTGATAGAGCTGATGTTTGTGCTTGAAGGGTTGATGGTGTTGAAATCTGAGTATAAATGGTTTATAATATTGATGTTTGTGTATAAAGAGTTGATAGTACTGATGTTTGTGTATAAATGGTTGATAGTATTGATGTCTGTGTATAAAGGTTAATAGCATTGATGTTTGTGTATAAAGAGTTAAACGTATTGATTTTTTTATAAATGGGTGATAATATTGATATTTGTGTATAAAGGGTTACTAGTATTTATGCTTGTGTATAAAGGGCTGATAGTATGGATGTTTGTGTATAAAGGGCTGATAGTATGGATGTTTGTGTATAAAGGGCTGATAGTATGGATGTTTGTGTATAACGGGTTACTAGTATTTATGCTTGTGTATAAAGGGCTGATAGTATGGATGTTTGTGTATAAAGGGCTGATAGTATGGATGGTTGTGTATAAAGGGTTGATACTGTTGATGTTTGTGTATAAAGGATTGATGGCGCTGATATTTGTATATGAAGACTGATATTGTTTAGGCGCAAATGTTAATAGCAATACTTACAGTCATTATTTGCACTTTTCCCCCAAAACATTATTAGAATTATTTTAATACTTGACCTGTTGTGACATATAAGAGTTGTCGTGTAAGCTGATATTTGTTTGCATGTGGAGTTTCTCAAAAAAATAATTGGCACAAAAAAAAGTTTCCAACAGCTGATGATATCAGGGAAGCTGATTCAACGGATTTCCTCGTAGATACTTCCCGATTTCTAGTTCACAATCCCAACGAAACTCAGAGATTCTGTCGGTAGCTGTGACCAGAAAAAGTTACAACGGGCGTGAAATGACAGCTTATACCAAAGTAACGGCTACGGTAAACGGCAATTACTTTGTAAACAAGTACCTGTCGAGTAGGTGTGTAGTTTGTACGTCCGTTTTCAGCAAATAAACGCTGTTCTCAGGTGTGTGCTGTCGGTTAGTGTGTGTTTTTTCCCATGATTATTCTAGTATTAGTTTCACACATGAGTAGTTATTCGTTGTGCGTGCGTATGTCCTGTTTCATATACTGCAGGTGTGTATGTAAGCAATGTGGAAGGGGTGGAGTTTAAATGAATTGAAATTAGCGGGCGGAGTCAAGTAAAGTCAAACAATGAAGTGACAAGTGACGAGTGAATGAAAGAAAAGCTATTAGGAAGCTACCAATTTTAAAAAGAGGAAACAGAGAGAGAGAGAGAGAGAGAGAGAGAGAGAGGGAGAGAGAGTACAGCGGTTCTAAAACTGTGGATCTCGAGCTCCATATGCAAGAAATGTCGCTCACGCGGCTTTATATCCAGCAAAGCTGTGAAATAAAAAAAAAAACACGTTTGTACATTCTATTTTAATGGCCACATGGCTTATCGTTCCTCTGAAGTCCGTAGCTCGAGTCGTAGCCGCGCTCTTACTGTTCTAAAGCGCCTTGTCTACTATTTATTGAAGGTTAACAACACAGTACCGTGCTGTGATCACTTTATATTCGGTAAAATAGCACCGGTGCATGGATCAGTTGTAATACGGAACAGCTTTACAGTACGGTTGAAAACGATAGGTATTATATACAGCAAGATGGACAGAAATTGATTTTTTTTTTAAAATTTAAAAGTCAGGAAGAGAAAAAAAAAGTGGAGCATTAACGAGACGAAGTCGAGGGAATGATAAACAAAATAATCAAGCCAATATTTCAGCAATGACGCCTTCATCATGGTCAATAGTGAGTCAGTCATTTGCACGACCATTACGGAACTTTGCCTCCCTAACAGCACTCCTGTAGTCCTCTCGGTTGTGAGCAAGATGCCCTGCGGCTGATGCATCCATTTGCAGATCATCAACGATGTCTTTCAGCCATCTTTGCCTTGGTCTTTCTCTCTTTCTTTTTCCCATTATGTACCCTTCCAAGACGGTCTTCTCTAGATTATCATGATGTTTAATGTATCCTAAATATTTAAGTTTTCTCTGTTTAATCCTCTTTACTAGCCAGCCTTCTTCAATATTCTTGTATTGAAAAAAAGGTCAATAGACAGACACAAAATACAAAACTAGGCATAGACGCAGAAAAAAAGGAACAAATTGTGTCTACTAGTTCCAATCAGCTACCCATAGCTGACATGCTAGCGTCAGGGTTGTCAGACCATAGCTAATCAAGACCCTGTCCAATCTCTCCGCTGGTACTCACGTAACAGACCCAGCATGATTGACAGGCAGGGGTCGCTATAGTTTCCATAGCGACAGAGTCTGGTAAAAAGCATTGCACAACCCCGTGTTATGTAGCTCCACACAAGGATTCTAAAAAAACAAATAACCGACATAATCCGCTCCCAAATCGACACCATACTATGCCTCAACACCGTCACAGCATCGGCTGCAAAGAACACCAGCTCATAGTTTCTGGAAGATAGAAGACAAGGCAAGACAAGACAAGACGCAGGAAAAAAAACTTGTCCGGTAGAAATCTCTTCAGTCAGAAAGAACAGAACCAGGCATGTCATAGACACTATGGACAACACGAAGGAGAGGGACAGAGAAGCAAACAAGCGTAAAGACACCGTGGACATCAGAGGAAGAGGGACAGAGAAGCAAACAAGAGTAGGGGAATGTCGCAGGGAAAGTCAAAGGGAGATAACTTCAACATTTAACGAACACTTTTATCAGGCGGGAAAATATGGCGTTGTAGGGAAAAAAACAAATCTCAAGGAAGCTGAACTCAGAAATAAGTCCGACAGAGAGGAAGCAACCCATCTTGGAAATAAGGTGCTCTTCCAGATCTTAATGACTTCATTCATTCACTGGAGGAAGGAGAGTTGATAGCTGTCATTATCACATGTCCTTGTGCTTCCGTTAATTGTAGTGCAAAGGCACTGGTTTCAACGCTTTGTCGGAGATGTTGTTCAGGCGATATCCTATTAGCAAGTCAGTTTCTCATATGGACGTCATACTGCAGACTTGGGTTTTATCGCTTGCATGATATTGCGAGATATAAAATGTAGAGAGATTGTAGACGTTGGGGGAAAGATACATACTTTTTTTCAGCAACAAAATAGTTGCTACTACACCTGCTTTCATTAAAGCACCCGGCGCTAGAGAATAGTATGTGGGGCTACCTCTGGTGACGTCTGAATCGTAGGTCGAACAAGTCTTGTCCTTTCAGTAAAGCAACCAGGGGAGGTTCCGAGAAAAGACTTGCATGGAAAAGTTCACTTTACCTTGCATGGATTGTCCTTCATTGTATAGCCAGAAAAAAGTTCACTTTGCCTCGAATGGATTGTCCTTCATTGTACAGCCAGAAAAAAAGTTCACTTTGCCTTGCATGGATTGTCCTTCATTATACAGCCAGAAAAAAAGTTCACTTTGCCTTGCATGGATTGTCCTTCATTGTACAGCCAGAAAAAAGTTCACTTTGCCTCGAATGGATTGTCCTTCATTGTACAGCCAGAAAAAAGTTCACTTTGCCTCGAATGGATTGTCCTTCATTGTACAGCCAGAAAAAAGTTCACTTTGCCTCGAATGGATTGTCCTTCATTGTACAGCCAGGAAAAAAAAAATTCACTTTGCTTTGCATGGATTGTCCTTTATTGTACAGCCAGAAAAAAAATTTCACTTTGCCTTGCATGGATTGTCTTTCATTGTACAGCCAGAAAAAAAACTTCACTTAGCCTTGCATGGATTGTCCTTCATTGTACAGCCAGAAAAGTTCACGTCACCTTGCTTGGACTGTCCTTCATTGAACAGCCACAAAAGTTCTTCTCGCCTTGCAACCGATTGTGCTCGGCTTACAGAAACGTGCCTTGAGAAGAAGTCAGAACGCTGTAATGAGGTTTTTGGCAGTAATAATCACTTGTGTGCCGTATATTTTGATCAGGAACTTCATATATTACTAACAAGATATAACATTCATTTGTCGTGTCTTTTTCCTTCATATACCTTTCAGTATCGCGCGGACGAATAGATGTTCTAATAGAGCCATCGATTTGCTTCATATAATAGGATATTTAAGGTTTCTGTAACATCCTTCACTAATTATTACCGAAGTAAAAAGCATTCATGTTTTAATTATTGTTTTGTTTGAAATAAAAACATTCCAAGAAGATGGACAAGGTATAGGGGAACAGTTGCTCGTGAGTTTGAAAGAGTTTGATTTTTCGTTGAGTCAAGTTAATCATTTCTATTCAGTTTAACTTCTTTAAATTTTTTTTTGTTAATTGTGTTATCTAATTATGTAGTATTTATAAAGGGATAAATTATACCTCGCCTTGTAACACCTGTTGAAATCCAAAATCCTGTCCAAAAGCACCAAAATAACAATCTACAAAGCTATAATAAGACCAGCAGTCATGTATGGATCAGAAAGTGGAGTACAGCAAAGGAAAGGGAACAATTACAGGTCTTTAAGAACAAGATCCTAAGAAGAATCTTTGGTCCCATCAAGGATACCAACAGCGGAGAATGGAGAGCTAGAAAGAACACTGAACTGAGCAGCTTATTTAAATCTCAACGAATTGGAAATGTCTTGAAACTGAACAGACTACGCTGGTTGGGCCATGTAGAAAGATAACACACAAACGAAAATGATGTATTTACAAGAGAAGAAGGAGGCAAGACCAAGGAGTAAACCAAGACAGAGAGACAACATAGAAGAGGATATACAAGAAACTGGTGTCACCAACTGGAGAGAGAAGATTAGGAACAGAGAGGAATTTAGGCGAACTTTATCCGCAGCAATGAGTATTAATGGCTTGGAGAGCTGGAGATGAAGAAGAAGAAGAATTATGTACTATAAACACAACTAGACAGATAGTCCCATAGCAAATGCCGTAGGGGATGAAGAGTTAGAGACCTCATTATGCTGGGCCATCAGGGTATGAGGTAGGGTGGCCATTTCCTTTCCTCGCTGCCTTTACTTCCAAGATTTTCTCTGGTTCCCATTTTACCATTTACCTGGGGGGCCGTATTGGTCGGGAAAAAAATCCCGCTCAACTGGGAATTCGAACCCTCGACCATTCGGTTTTTAGATGAGTGCTCTAACCACTGCGCTAGCCGGTCCCCAAACACAACTAAACAAGATGAAAACAAATTTCAAACATATGAGAATAGAATTCTGAGAAGAATATTTGGACCGATAAGAGACCCATTTAACACAGCAATGGAAGATCTTATCTTATATCTTATATCCTTCCCGTGCCGTTAGACGTCACATAGGGCTCGCAAAGTAGTTCGCCAATTTTTCCTGTCTTCGGCGAGTCTTTCAACCTCAACAAAGGATTTTATGCCTGTTAACTTGGCCTCTCTTAATAATGTTCTCTTCAGAGTTTCACGCGGTCTGCCCCTTTTTCTTCGGCCTGTTGTGTTCCACTTGATAGCTTGTTTTGGGATTCTCTGCTCATTTCTTCTCATCAAGTGGCCAACATATGTCAATATCGTTATGGAAACTCGCAGAGAAACCAATGGAAGATAGGAAGTAACAAAGAAATCTACACATTGTCTAACTCTCCGCTTGCAATAGCCATTATGAAGAACAACAGACTGAGGTGGCTCGGGAATTTTGAGAGAATAGAGGAGGATAGACAGGCAAAGATGATCTAAAGAGAGATAATTAAAGAGGACAGACCGAAAGATAGACCTGGACAACGATGGCGAGACAGTCTAGAGAAAGATATCCTCGTTCGTGGAATCGACAACTGGCAAGAAAAGATCAACAACAAAGAAGAATGGAGACACGTTTAACTGCAGCAGTGAGCCTCAATGGCTTGTAAAGTAGAATCTTTCTGTATCGAGTACAGTGAAGGCAAAAAACTAACTGTAGGTGATACAGCAACACAAGTAACAAATACTTGACAGAACAACGTTACTTTGTTATGCACCTAGTAACCACATTCATACAGGTAAAGAAAACAACACCAACAAGGGAGGTAACCTGAATGACTGAACAGTCACAGATGCTCAGCAGTCTAATCGATCGAACAACATGACTAACAGTAAAACGTTGATGTACATTCATTCAATCATTTGCATGTCCCTTGCGGAACTTTGCCTCCCAAACAGCACTCCTGTAGGCCTCTCGGTTGTGTGCAAGATGGCCTGCTGCTGATGCATCCATTTGCAGATCATCAACGATGTCTTGCAGCCGTCTTCGCCTTGGTCTTCCTCTCTTTCGTTTTCCCATTATGTATCCTTCCAAGACGGTTTTCTCTAGATGATCATGACGTTTAATATGTCCAAAATATTTAAGTTTTCTCTCTATAATCCTCTTTACTAACCAGCTTTCTTCAATATTAAGTTCTTGTAGTATGGACATATTTGTTCTTTTTTTTTGTGTCCATGACATTTTGAGAACTCTTCTGTAGCATTTACATTCAAAGGCATTTATGTGTTTCTCAGCTGTTTTGTTAAGTGTTCAGGTCTCACAGGCATATGTTGCGATGTGAAAGATGCATGCCCTTAAAAATCTTATTTTCTGTCTGTTCCTCTCCACAGATTCTTTAGTTGTTTTACTTTCTGAAGAGCGATAGATGTCCTCCTTTTAATTTCCCTCATTGTATCTCCATTATTAGTTAGCAGTGATCCAAGATATTCAAAAAATCTCCACTTCTTCCAGTTTTTCCTCATTGATACATATTTCAGCTGCCTTGTTTGTTTTGTCAGTTGTCATCAATTTAGTTTTCTTCGCATTAAGATAGAGGTTTTGCTCTTCGCTGTTCTTACGGACTGACATAATTATTTTTTCCATTCCTTTTTGTGTTGTGGACAGTAATACTGTGTCATCAGCATATCTAATCTCTGGTATTTCATAACCTCCAACTGTTATGGCATCGTAATATTCTTTGTTTACATCTTCTCTAACATTCCTCATTATATTTTCAGTATACAAGTTAAATAAGTAAGGCGACAATATGCACCCGTGACGGACCCCTTGTTTTATGTCAAACCAAGCTGTTGTTTCACCATTTATTCTTACTGCTGCTTGTTGGTCTAGATACAGCAGTGATGTTAATTGTATCAAATGTGTTGGAGATCCTATTTTTTTTTCATTAATTCCCAAAGTTTCTCGTGTTGTACAAAATCAAACAGTTGTGTAGTTTGTGCATAATTTCAGGTTAACCTTTTTTGGCAGTGGTATGAATATAGTTCTTTTCCATTCTTTTGGCCAAATACCTGAATGCCATATCTTTTTACATAATGATGTACATAACAGACAAAGTCAGCAGTTACTAAAATCTTTCAACAAATTTAATATGGGAAACAATGACGATAGAATCCTGATGAATGAAGGAAGATGCATGCCATGAGAAATCAACAATACAATATTGCAGAAAAGCATTGCGACGAACATGAGTTCGCCACAGGAATGTACACGTAGCCCCCCCCCCCCCCCCAAAAAAAAATACTAACATCACATCTCCAATTTATCCAAACAGAAACAACTACACAGCAACGTGACTTATAATCTCCCATGTGTCATTAAAAAAGACAAGCAGACAACTATTCCTAAATTCTAACTAGACTTCAAAAAAGCTACACATGTGTCCTAACAAAAGTACAAGCTGACAATTATTCTTTCATTATAACAACGCTACACAAAAAAAAAAAACAAAAAAAAAAACTAGACGAATCGACTAACACGTTTAGTTTCGACCAGATCTCACGAACTTCTCCCCGAGATCCGTGAAAAGAACTCTCAGCTGGACATCATCATCATCATCATCATTAGGTGCCGTGCAGCTGGCATCGTCTATTATGCTTCTACAGAGTACACGATCCTTCATGCAGGCCATCAGCTCAGTTGGTGATCTCCTCTCACACCATCCCATCAGACTGTCCAGTATCATCAAATAGCTTAAATTAACTGCGGAGCTGTCCAGACAAGGGTGTTCAGTCTGTCACGAGAGTGGCATCGTTCAAAATCTTTTTATGACCCATAAACTGGAACACTTGAAAAGGTGCTGAATTTAGCACATGGTCAAATAAGATTGATTGATTGATCTTTATTTCAAAAGGGTTAAGAATTGGGCACGGAGGCCCGTCTAACATTCTGCCCTTTATCATACATCTTTCACTCTATTCCAGACAGAAGGAAACGAAGAATGTAATTCAGTTTTGATAGTCAAATTGTGGAGGTAAATCATTATAATCAAACCAGTTTCCATCTGTCGGTCATTTACAGCAAGAATGTGTCATGGTCTCTTGGTGTGTACTAGCAGCAGACAGCAGCCACGCTAGCTTACAGCCGAAAATAATTTGCCCAGATAAACGGAGCCAGAGATTAGCAATGGTTGCACCATCTGGCCCGCTCGCATTGTATATTTGTAACTCGATGGCGGGCTTTTAAGATATGGCAGGAAACTGACAGCAGAGACGCAACGCAAACAAAGTGGAACATCGTAATCATCATCATGTGCCTTTGTTTTTCAGAAGGAAGTTCGGCTGTAATGATTCTCCAGTTCCCTCGCTCCCTCGCCTTGATGTTGCGCTCTGCCAGTGTGTATCATGCCCGTTCTCTTGCGCTTTCCTCCCGACTACATCTCCGTCTTCCTCTTGCCCTTTCTTCCTTCTACTACGGTCTTTCAGTATATTGTTGTTATGTCTTTTGACATGGCCAGCGTACTTTGTTGTCTTCATCCTTATTTCTTTGAGAAGTTCACATTGCACTTGGA
>CM019712.1:21144100-21156600 GCA_009760885.1 Achatina immaculata
TACTAGTGTCAGAGTTTGGAACCCACTGCTGTCATACTAGTGTCAGAGTTTGGAACCCACTGCTGTCATGCTAGTGTCAGAGTTTGGAACCCACTGCTGTCATACTAGTGTCAGAGTTTGGAACCCACTGCTGTCATACTAGTGTCAGAGTTTGGAACCCACTGCTGTCATACTAGTGTCAGAGTTTGGAACCCACTGCTGTCATACTAGTGTCAGAGTTTGGAACCCACTGCTGTCATACTAGTGTCAGAGTTGGAACCACTGCTGTCATACTAGTGTCAGAGTTTGGAACCCACTGCTGGTCACATGCTTGTTTCAGGATTGGGAACCCACTGCTGTCATGCTAGTGTCAGAGTTTGGAACCCACTGCTGTCATACTAGTGTCAGAGTTTGGAACCCACTGCTGTCATGCTTGTTTCAGAGTTTGGAACCCACTGCTGTCATGCTAGTGTCAGAGTTTGGAACCAACTGCTGTCATGCTTGTTTCGGATTGGGAACCCACTGCTGTCATGCTAGTGTCAGAGTTTGGAACCCACTGCTGTCATACTAGTGTCAGAGTTTGGAACCCACTGCTGTCATGCTTGTTTCAGAGTTTGGAACCCACTGCTGTCATGCTTGTTTCAGGATTGGGAACCCACTGCTGTCATGCTAGTGTCAGAGTTTGGAACCCACTGCTGTCATGCTAGTGTCAGAGTTGGGAACCCACTGCTGTCATGCTAGTGTCAGGGTTTGCGAACCACAGCCGACCAAGACCCTGCTCCACCTCTCCGTTGGTACCCCCCCCCCCAGTAACAGGCCTAGCCTGGCTAACGAGGCAGGGGTTGCCATAGTCCCCATGGTGGTGGAGTCTGCTAAAGAAGTACTGCATACACCCTCTGAATGGTTCCAGATTGAAACAGGCGTGAAACAAGGATGTATACTGTCTCCTTTACTTTTTGGGATTACAATAGACTTCATAATGAAAAAATGCAGCACAGGTAACACAGGTATTGACTGGGTACATGGGACCCAACTAGAAGATCTTGATTTTGCTGATGACATAACTCTTATCAGTAATAATGTGAATTCCATGCAAGAAAAAACAGATAGCCTATCTTCACTGGCTAGCAAAATAGGACTTGAAATTAACAAGGACAAAACAAAAATAATGAAAATTCCCATCAATCAAAATGGAAAAATACATATAGAGGACAGATATTGAAGAAGTCAATCAATTTGCATACCTTGGCAGCTACATAGACCAGGATGGTGACACTAGAAAGGAAGTTAGGATCAGAATTGCAAAAGCAGCATCAATCTTCAAGAATCTTGAGAACATATGGAATTCAAAAGTTATAAGCACAAAACACAAGTTAAGACTATTCAATTCAATGTAATATCCACCCTCATTTATGCATGCGAAAGCTGGAAAACAACTAAAGAAATAGAAAAGAAATTAGACTCTTTTGAAAACAAATGCCTAAGGAAAATACTCGGCATCAAGTGGAATGAATTCAAGAACAATGCAGAGATAAGACAGATGACTGAACAACAACCAGTCTCACGGGTGATCAGGAAAAGGAGATGGACATATGTTGGCCACTTGATGAGAAGAAATGAGCAGAGAATCCCAAAACAAGCTATCAAGTGGAACACAACAGGCCGAAGAAAAAGGGGCAGACCGCGTGAAACTCTGAAGAGAACATTATTAAGAGAGGCCAAGTTAACAGGCATAAAATCCTTTGTTGAGGTTGAAAGACTCGCCGAAGACAGGAAAAATTGGCGAACTACTTTGCGAGCCCTATGTGACGTCTAACGGCACGGGAAGGATATAAGATATAAGATAAGATACACCCTCTGCTTTTTAGCTGCAAGCAGAGACTGAGAAAAAGAAAAAAAAAACAGCCACAGTAATACCCTCCAGATCCGAGACAAAGTCGTGCCCCAAAATCTTCACCGCTTTAGCTGCAAAGATCACCAGCTCGAAAGTCCAGGGAAAGAAGAAAAAGAAGAAGAAGTAGGAGAAGAAGAAGATGATGAAGAATGAAAGAATGAGTTATCTTTATTTTTAAAGGGTAAAATTGGGCACGCAGACCCGTCTTACATTCTGCCCTTCATCGCTCCATCTTTCATTCTTCCCACACACTCGATTTAATACAAGTATGCAAGCTACATTAGGGAAAAACATATCAAAAGAGTGTAAGAATAAACTATTACATTCAAAGTAAAAGACAAGAAGTGATTAACCTAGTAAAATAGCACTCACACACGCATACACGCCCACACATACAGACACATACATAAACAAAACCACAGTGTCAGTACATATCTTCTAACATATGTTTTTTTAAAACAAACATTAAAATAATTTCTAACACTATCTTAATGCGAAGAAGACTAAAGTGATGACAACTGACAAAACAAACAAGGCAGCTGATATATGTATCAATGAGGAAAAACTGGAAGAAGTGGAGAGTTTTGAATATCTTGGATCACTACTAATTAATAATGGAGATACAATGAGGGAAATTAAAAGGAGCACATCTATAGCTCTTCAGAAAGTAAAACAACTAAAGAATCTGTGGAGAGGAACAGACAGAACTACAAACATAAGAACAGACAGAACTATAAACATAAGACTTTTAAGGGCATGCATCTTTCCCATCGCAACATATGCCTGTGAGACCTGGACACTTAACAAAACAGCTGAGAAACACATAAATGCCTTTGAATGTAAATGCTACAGAAGAGTTCTTCAAATGTCATGGACACAAAAAAGAACAAATATATCTATATTACAAGAACTTAATATTGAAGAAGGCTGGCTAGTAAAGAGAAACAGAGAAAACTTAAATATTTTGGACACATTAAACGTCATGATAATCCGTCTTGGAAGGGTACATAATGGGAAAAAGAAAAAGAGGAAGACCAAGGCGAAAATGGCTGCAAGACATCATTGATGTTCTGCAAATGGATGCATCAGCAGCAGGCCATCTTGCTCACAACCGAGAGGCATACAGGAGTGTTGTTTGGGAGGCAAAGTTCCACATGGGACATGCAAATGAATGAATGAAATGAATGAACACTATCTAACAAGTTACTTTTCGAACTACGTCATTTTAGTAAGTGATGGTTGGCGAGTCATGGGTTGAGAGAGTGCTGGTTATTCTAGAAGAAGATTGATTGATTGATCTTTATTTCAAAAGGGTTAAGAATTGGGCACGCAGGCCCGTCTGACATTCTGCCCTTTATCATACATCTTTCACTCTATTCCAGACATTCTACAAATATGCTGTTCATATAACAAACATAACTAACATTGAAGCTGAGAGACATAAAATAAAATATAACATTTACGTTTCGCTCTTAAACATTCACTCAGTACAGAAGTAACTACATACATTAGAAGAAGAAGAAGAATAAGAAGAAGAAGAAGAAGAAGATGATGATGATGATTATGAAAGTTGTAAGAAAACAGTAAAATTCTACAGATAGAAAAATCAAAACCGGACAAAACAGAGAAATAAAAAATATAAAAATTGTAGCCGAAATAAGCCGGAACTCCAGCACGAAACAAAATATCTTGACATGTCTTCCGCGACTGACGTAAAATGGACACCAGAACATGCCAGTGTTACGACTTGTAACAAAATAGTGCACATTCGACCAGAAATATTTATTATGTGTCCTCCTCCATTAAGACGGAGTACGTTCATATGAGCTTCTTCTTCATCTTCTTTATTGAGAATGTATTTTTGTTTATGTTTATGCCTGCGTGTGCAGGCGAGCGAGCGCGCGCGCGCTAGTTTGTTAAGGTGAATTACCTCTTATCTCATATTGTGAATGTAATAGTTTAATTCTGCACTCTTTTGATATGTTTTTTTCCCTAACGTAATTTGTATACTTGAGTTAAATCGAGTGTGTGAGAAGAATGAAAGATGGAGTGATGAAGGGCAGAATGTAAGACGGGCCTGCGTGCCTAATTCTTTATCCTTTAAAAATAAAGATCATTCATTCATTCATCTTCTTCTTCCTCCTCGTCCTTCTTCTTGTTCTTTTTTTTTCTCCTTCTTCCTCCTCCTCATCCTTCTTCTTCTTCTTCCTCCTCCTCTTTCTCCTTCTTCTTCTTCCTCCTCCTCCTCCTTCTCCTTCTTCTTCCTCCTCCTCTTTCTCCTCCTTCTTCTTCTTCCTCCTCCTCTTCCTCCTTCTTCTTCTTCTTCCTCCTCCTCTTTCTCCTTCTTCTTCTTCTTCCTCCTCCTCTTTCTCCTTCTTCTTCCTCTTCCTCCTCCTCTTCCTCCTTCTTCTTCTTCTTCCTCCTCCTCTTTCTCCTTCTTCTTCCTCCTCCTCTTTCTCCTTCTTCTTCTTCCTCCTCCTCCTCCTTCTTCTTCTTCTTCCTCCTCCTCTTTCTCCTTCTTCTTCTTCCTCCTCCTCTTCCTCCTCCATATATTCTCAAGATTCTTGAAGGTCAATGCTGCGTTGACAATTCGAATTTTAACTTCTTTTCTGGTGTCACCATTGTGGTCTATATAACCACATACACATAGTCATATATATAAGACTAACTACAAACACATAAAAATGACTAACTACATATACATATAAATGACTATCAACCAAACAAAAATTTCTGGACTATTCAGAATAAACAATTAACTGAATTCGGTGTCTGTAAGAGCAGTCTAAAATAACTTTTAAGATTTATAATTCATGGAGGCATGTAGTCGACATCAAATAGATATTGGGAAAGTTTGTAGTTGTAGGAAGGAGTATAGTTTATATATTTTTTAAATACAGGATGGGAAGGTATTCCAAAGATGAGCAGCAGAATAAGTAAAGCTTTTGTTGTAGAGATCAAGTCTAGGTTTTGGAAGACATATGTGAAGAAGAAGAAGAAGAATCAGACGATTATGACATGAAAACAACAACATCAATAATAATAATAGTAATCGTAATGATAATAAATAACGAGAAAACACATCATAAAAAGAAGAATCTTATCTGTGGAGAGATGCACAAGATGATGATTACACAATGAAAAACATTTCTGATGGCTCTTTTTTAACTGAAGTAACTGAAGCGAGCCAGGAACATATAGACTCAGTAGGAACATATAGTCTCAACAGAAACACATAGTCTCAAAAGGAACATATAGTCTCAATAGAAACACATAGTCTCAATAGGAACATATAGTCTCAATATGAATATATAGTCTCAACAGGAACATATAGTCTCAATAGGAATATATAGTCTCTGCAGGAACATAGTTTCAACAGGAACATAAATCTCAACAGGAACATATAGTCTCAACAGGAACATATAGTCTCAATAGGAACATATAGTCTCAACAGGAACATATAGTCTCAATAGGAACATATAGTCTCAACAGGAACATATAGTCTCAATAGGAATATATAGTCTCAGCAGAAACATATAGTCTTAGTAGAAACATATAGTCTCAGCAGAAATATATAGTCTCAATAGGAACATATAGTTTCAGCAGGAACATAGTTTCAATAGGAGCATAAATCTCAGCTGGAACATATAGTCTCATTATGAGCAGTGGCTCAGTTATCAAATCTTACCCTGGAGAGAGAGAGCCGCCTTAGAACAGGTAAAAACTAACCACCTGTAATTACTTAAACAAGGACCTAGATACCTGTAATATTAACATGGGTAGAGATCCAATTACCTTTCATATTAATATAGGCAGAGACCCATTTACCTATAATATAAACATAGGTAGAGATCCAATTCATATTAATACAGGTAAAGATCCAATTACCTGTAATATTAACTTTGGCAGAGATCCCATAATCTTTCATATTAATGTATAGAGACCCAGTTATATGTAATATTAACATGGATAGGGGCCCAGTTACATGTAATATTAACATGGATAGGGGCCTAGTTACATGTAATATTAACATGGATAGGGGCCCAGTTACATGTAATATTAACATGGATAGGGGCCCAGTTACATGTAATATTAACATGGATAGGGGCCCAGTTACAAGTAATATTAACATGGATAGGGGCCCAGTTACATGTAATATTAACATGGATAAGGGCCCAGTTACATGTAATATTAACATGGATAAGGGCCCAGTTACATGTAATATTAACATGGATGGGGGCCCAGTTACATGTAATATTAACATGGGTAAGGAGTCCTGTTCTATGTAATTTTAACATGGATAGGGACCCAGTTCTCTGTAGTATTAACATGGGTATTGATCCAAGTTATTTGGGACACTAATGTGGGTTAGAAACCACTGACCTGAAACAATAACTGGGTAGAGATCAGTTAATCTAATATGGGGAATGATTGGCATTTGTCTCCAGGTGCACTCAACCATAGCCTAGAGGATGAAGGGAGCCAGAAGAATCAATGGGGCCCGAGTGAAGAATGTCTGAGAGGGGTTTAAATAGGAGGCCTGAGTGAAGAGTGTCTGAGAGATGTTTAAATGGGGGGCCTGAGTGAAGAGTGTCTGAGAGGGGTTTAAATATGGGACCAGAGTGAAGAGTGTCTGAGAGGGGTTTAAATATGGGGCCTGAGTGAAGAGTGTCTGAGAGGGGTTTAAATATGGGACCAGAGTGAAGAGTGTCTGAGAGGGGTTTAAATATGGGGCCTGAGTGAAGAGTGTCTGAGAGGGGTTTAAATATGGGGCCTGAGTGAAGAGTGTCAGAGAGGGGTTTAAATAGGGGGCCTGAGTGAAGAATGTCTGAGAATGGCTTAAATAGGGGTCCGAGTGAAGATTGTCTGAGAATGGCTTAAATAGTGGGCCCGAGTGAAGAGTGTCTGAGAATTGCTTAAATAGGGACCCGAGTGAAGAGTATCTGAGAATTGCTTAAATAGGGGCCCGAGTGAAGAGTGTCTGAGAGGGGTTTAAATGGGGGGGGGCCTGAGTGAAGAGTGTCTGAGAGGGGTTTAAATCTGGGGCCTGAGTGAAGAGTGTCTGAGAGGGGTTTAAATGGGGGGCCTGAGTGAAGAGTGTCTGAGAGGGGTTTAAATCTGGGGCCTGAGTGAAGAGTGTCTGAGAGGGGTTTAAATATGGGGCCTGAGTGAAGAGTGTCAGATAGGGGTTTAAATAGGGGGCCTGAGTGAAGAATGTCTGAGAATGGCTTTAATAGAGGCCCGAGTGAAGAGTGTTTGAGAATGGCTTAAATAGTGGACCCGAGTGAAGAGTGTCTGAGAATTGCTTAAATAGGGGCCCGAGTGAAGAGTGTCTTGAGAATGGCTTAAATAGGGGCCCGAGAGAAGAGTGTCTGAGAATGGCTTAAATAAGGACCCCAGTGAAGAGTGTCTGAGGGGTTTAAATAGGGGGCCTGAGTGAAGAATGTCTGAGAGTGGTTTAAATAGGGGGTTCTGAGTGAAGAGTGTCTGAGAGGGATTTAAATAGGGGGCCTGAGTGAAAAGTATCTGAGAGTGGCTTAAAAAAGGGGCCCGAGTGAAGAGTGTCTGAGAGGGGTTTAAATAGGGGGGGTCTGAGTGAAGAGTGAGTGAAGAGTGTCTGAGAGGGATTTAAATAGGGGACCTGAGTGAAGAGTATTTGAGAGGGGCTTAAATAGGGGGCCTGAGTGAAGAATGTCAGAGAGGGGTTTCAATAGGGGGCCTGAGTGAAGAATGTCAGAGAGGGGTTTAAATAGGGGGCCTGAGTTAAGAATGTCAGATATGGGTTTAAATAGGGGGCCAGACTGAAGAGTGTCTGAAAATGGCTTAAATAGGGGCCCGAGTGAAGAGTGCCTGAGAATGGCTTAAATAGGGGCCTGAGTGAAGAGTGTCTGAGAATGGCTTAAATAGGGGCCGGAGTGAAGAGTTCTGATAATGGCTTAAATAGGGACCCGAGTGAAGAGTGTCAGAGAATGGCTTAAATAGGGGCCCGAGTGAAGAGTGTATGAGAATTGTCTAAACAAGGGCTCGAGTGAAGAGTGTCTGAGAATTGCTTAAATAGGGCACCGAGTGAAGAGTGTCAGAGAATTACTTAAATAGGGGCCCGAGTGAAGAGTGTCTGAGAATGGCTTAAATAGGGGTCCGAGTGAAGAGTGTCTGAGAGGGGTTTAAATGAGGGGCCTGAGTGAAGAGTATCTGAGAGGGGTTTTAATATGGGGCCTGAGTGAAGAATGTCTGAGAGGGGTTTAAATATGGGGCCTTAGTGAAGAATGTCAGAGAGGGGTTTAAATATGGGGCCTTAGTGAAGAATGTCTGAGAATGGCTTTAATAGAGGCCCGAGTGAAGAGTGTCTGAGAATGGCTTAGTGGGCCCGAGTGAAGAGTGTCTGAGAATGGCTTAAATAGAGGCCAGAGTGAAGAGTGTCAGAGAATGGCTTAAATAGGGGCCTGAGTGAAGAGTGTCTGAGAATGGCTTAAATAGGGGCCCGAGTGAAGAGTGTCTGAGAATGGCTGAAATAAGGACCCCAGCGAAGAGTGTCTGAGAGGGGTTTAAATATGGGGCCTGAGTGAAGAATGTCTGAGAGTGGTTTAAATAGGGGGTTCTGAGTGTCTGAGAGGGATTTAAATAGGGGCCCTGAGTGAAGAGTATCTGAGAGCGGCTTTAAAAAGAGGCCCGAGTGAAGAGTGTCTGAGAAGGGTTTAAATAGTAGGGTCTGAGTGAAGAGTGTCTGAGAGGGATTTAAATAGGGGGCCTGAGTGAAGAGTATCTGAGAGGGGCTTAAACAGGGTCCTGAGTGAAGAATGTCTGAGAGGGGTTTCAATAGGGGGCCTGAGTGAAGAATGTCAGATAGGGGTTTAAATAGGGGGCCTGAGTTAAGAATGTCAGATAGGGGTTTAAATAGGGGGCCTGAGTAGATGTCAGAGAGTGGTTTAAATAGGGGGCCTGAGTGAAGAATGTCAGATAGGGGTTTAAATAGGAGGCCTGAGTGAAGAATGTCAGATAGGGGTTTAAATAGGGGGCCTG
This sequence comes from Achatina immaculata, assembly GCA_009760885.1. Lineage (NCBI taxonomy): Eukaryota > Metazoa > Mollusca > Gastropoda > Stylommatophora > Achatinidae > Lissachatina > Lissachatina immaculata. The sequence continues at coordinate 21,152,994 of CM019712.1, forward strand.
AGTTAAGAATGTCAGATAGGGGTTTAAATAGGGGGCCTGAGTGAAGAATATCAGAGAGTGGTTTAAATAGGGGGCCTGAGTGAAGAATGTCAGATAGGGGTTTAAATAGGGGGCCTGAGTGAAGAATGTCAGATAGGGGTTTAAATAGGGGGCCTGAGTGAAGAATGTCAGATAGGGGTTTAAATAGGGGGCCTGAGTGAAGAATGTCAGATAGGGGTTTAAATAGGGGGCCTGAGTTAAGAATGTCAGAGAGTGGTTTAAATAGGGGACCTGAGTGAAGAATGTCTGAGAATGGCTTAAATAGGGACCCGAGTGAAGGGTGCCTGAGAATGGCTTAAATAGGCGGCTTTAGTGAAGAGTGTCTGAGAATGGCTTAAATATGGGCCGGAGTGAAGAGTTCTGATAATGGCTTAAATAGGGACCCGAGTGAAGAGTGTCAGAAAATGGCATAAAAAGGGGCCCGAGTGAAGAGTGTATGAGAATTGCCTAAATAAGGGCCCGAGTGAAGAGTGTCTGAGAATTGGTTAAAGGGGCACCGAGTGAAGTGTGTCAGAGAATTACTTAAATAGGGGCTCGAGTGAAGAGTGCCTGAGAATGGCTTAAATAGAGGCCCGAGTGAAGAGTGTCTGAGAGGGGTTTAAATGGGGGGCCTGAATGAAGAGTGTCTGAGAGGGGTTTAAATATGGGGCCTGCGTGAAGAATGTCAGATAGGGGTTTAAATATGGAGCCTGAGTGAAGAATGTCTGAGAATGGCTTTAATAGAGGCCCGAGTGAAGAGTTTATGAGAATGGCTTAAATAGTGGGCCCGAGTGAAGAGTTTCTGAGAATGACTTAAATAGGGGTTCTAAGGACTGCAAACGCGCCACAAACAGCCTCTGGCAGTCAAGTCCAGCTCCTGGCCTTCCCGTGGCAGAACTGTTTAAACTGACAGGAGAAGGGGCGAGGGCGAATATCTGGCGCCTGAAAACCAGTTACTTAGGGTAGATGAGTGTCACGTTTGGTAGCTCATCTGCCGCTGTTGGCGAGATCTTCAGCTGCCGTGCGTGGAGCGGTGCTCTTCCCGGCCAATGAAGAAATTTGCAAATGAGGTTGCCGCGCAGCATCACTGCGGAAAAGGTGGTAGAAAGAATAAAGCGAAGCAAACAGTCAAATCACGGCACCTCTGGTCTGGAGGTCGGCCACGTCCTGAGTGCAGTCATATCGGGTGAAATGCATGAACCGGCTTGTCCCAGAGGTTAAGTCACTGCTGGCTTGACTTTTCAAATGCCGCGCGTGGAGTGAAGCTCCTCCCGGTTAAGGAAGTAAATGCGGAAATAAAGGTTGCTGTGCGGCGCCGATGGGAAAAGGTGGTGGAAAGTGAAGTTTAACCTGGTATGTCCAGTAGTATCGCTACGAGAGCTATACCACGGCACCTCTGCTCTAGAGGCCGCCTACGTCCGAAATACACCTACACTGGTGAAATATGCCTAAACCGGAACACACCAGGGGTGGAACTCGATGGCTAGACATGTCATGCCACCTCCGCTCTAGAGGTCGGTAACGCCTGATAAACACCCATACTGGTGAATTTTGCCTAAACCGGCTCATACCAGGGGTGAATCTTGAAGGCTATGAATGTCACAGTACCTCTGCCCTAGAGGTCGGTCCCGTCCCAAACATGCCCATACTGGGAAATGCCTAAACCGGCTCAACCCAGGGGTAGAAGTCACTAGTGGCGAGGATTCGTCCTCCTGGACAAAAGCTCCATCCTGGTCAAACTAGGAAGGGTAGCGGCCACGACCGCAAAATGCTGAAGTCGGAGACACTGGACCAGGGAAGTCTAGATAGGCAACCACCTCTCACCCGGCGGGGATGTCTGCGTATCCTAATCACGCTGAGGTTTTCCGGTGAGAAAGTCCAACCCTGGACTGGATGGGCAACCACCTCTCACCCGGCGGTGATACATGGGTATCTCAAAACACGTCGAGGTTTTCCGGTGAGAAAGTCCAACTCTGGCCTGGGTGGGCTAACGCCTCTCACCCAGCGGGGATGCACTGATATTCCAAACACGTCGAGGTCTTCCGGTGAGAAAGTCCAAACCTAGACCAAACTGGTGCAATGAAAACCACGGTGTCACGCAATCCCGCTTCCGAGACCCACCAAGAATACAGGCTAAAGCACTGTGATACTCTGAACCGCTTGTGGTCCTTTCGTGGAACTCGTGTGGTCTATTTTGGACCACACAGGGGACCACGGGACCTAACGAGGACCACATGCGTGAATTCAGTAGGTTCACAGTGCGGTTTTTGGTGGTAGAAGTGAACGAAGAAGAAGAAGAAGAAGACTTAAATAGGGGCCCGAGTGAAGAGTGTCTGAGAATGGCTGAAATAAGGACCCCAGTGAAGAGTGTCTGAGAGGGGTTTAAATAGGGGGCCTGAGTGAAGAATGTCTGAGAGTGGTTTAAATAGGGGGTTCTGAGTGAAGAGTGTCTGAGAGGGATTTAAATAGGGGGCCTGAGTGAAGAGTATCTGAGAGTGGCTTAAAAAGGGGCCCGAGTGAAGAGTGTCTGAGAGGGGTTTAAATAGGGGGGTCTGAGTGAAGAGTGTCTGAGAGGGATTTAAATAGGGGGCCTGAATGAAGAGTATCTGAGAGGGGCTTAAATAGGGGTCCTGAGTGAAGAATGTCTGAGAGGGGTTTCAATAGGGGGCCTGAGTGAAGAATGTCAGAGAGGGGTTTAAATAGGGGGCCTGAGTTAAGAATGTCAGATAGGGGTTTAAATAGGGGGCCTGAGTGAAAAGTGTCTGAGAATGGCTTAAATAGGGGCCCGAGTGAAGAGTGCATGAGAATGGCTTAAATAGGGGCCTGAGTGAAGAGTGTCTGAGAATGGCTTAAATAGGGGCCGAAATGAAGAGTTCTGATAATGGCTTAAATAGGGACCAGAGTGAAGAGTGTCAGAGAATGGCTTAAATAGGGGCCCGAGTGAAGATTGTCTGAAAATGGCTTAAATAGGGGCCCGAGTGAAGAATGTCTGAGAATGGCTTAAATAAAGGCCTGAGTGAAGAGTGTCTGAGAGGGGCTTAAATAGGGGCCCGAGTGAAGAGTGTCTGAGAGGGGCTTAAATAGGGGGCCTGGGTATTCTTTAAAAAATACAGAAAATAACCATTCTTTTAATTTCAATCCACAGTTGAGGAGTGTGATGAACGAAACTTTCCTCTTAGGCTCACTCCAACAGGTTAGGAGTCCCACTTTCAATCCGACCACCGAGTGATTTAAAAAAAAATTATAACTGACACAATGTTAAAATGATATTTAAAAGAAAAAAAAAATTCCTTAAAATAATTCCCACCCCCCCCACCCCCCCCCCAACCCCCACTTACCTAACAAAATAATCCGGACATCCCTGTGCCTGAAACGTGCCCACAGGTTACCCATCACAGAAAAGTAGGTCGTGCCAGGTACTGTAGGTGACCTTGACTCAGTTCATGATTTCAGAATTATCATTTCCTGGGAGACATCTTGGATGTAAATGTTCCAGTTCCCATCCGAGAGAGAGAGAGAGCTCCTATCAAGGCATGAATCTGTGGTTTGCCTGAGGGGAAAACAAGTGAGAAAGGTTTGCCCTATGTCC
>CM019712.1:21163799-21226299 GCA_009760885.1 Achatina immaculata
TGTGTCTCCATGCCTCTTTAGATCTTTCACGTCAGAATGTTGACTTCCTGTAGCACAGCCTTCATCAACATCCCTGATGGGATCCAGTATTCTGTTTAACTTACCCCTGTCTCATGAATTTTGGATCCCTCTTGTGCCGGTTTCTGTGTCTGCTGTTCTTAACACGGGGATTGGGTCTCCCCTCTCCTCCTTCATACCCCCCCCCCCAACCCCGACCTGATCCAGGGATTGAATAAAGTCCTGCCAAACAAAACCGGCGTGTGGTGGAAACAGATATCAAACAAAACGTCTCTTAAGACACGCATGGAAGGTAGCAGAGGTTGTATTCTTTACTCCCTGGGCTAACGTCCCGCCCTGCAGCCACAGAAGTTGCATGTCAAACAGACAGCTTGGTTGTATTTGTGTTTCCGAGAATTAGATACAAGTTTTTCTCTGGGAATTAGATCAACCTTGCGAGCACCTAACACAAACTGCAAAGAGAAATTTACTTCCAAAGCGCCATTTGCAGAGAGAGAGAGAGAGAGAGAGGAGAGAGGGGGGAGCGAGAGAGAGGAAGGGAGAGAGAGAGGAAGGGAGGGAGGGAGAGACTGATTGACTGATTGGTTGACTGATTGATCTTTATTTCAAAAAGGCTAAGAATTGGGCACGCAGCCCGTCTGATATTCTGCCCTTGATCAAACAACTTTCACTCTGTTCTGTGTGAGAGGGAGGGAGGGAGGGAGGGAGAGAGAGAGAGAGAGAGAAAAGGGGAGAGAATATATATATGTATGTGTGCACGTGTTTCTGCTTGTGTGTGTATAAGAAAATATGTTAATTAATTCTCTTGCGTGTGATGGAAGAGAAAGCTTATGAAACATAAGAGCCGCAGATGAAGAGAGAGAGAAAGAGAGAGAAACAGAAAGAGAGAAACAGAAACAGAAAAAGAGAGAGAATGAGGTGGAGATAAAGATACAGATTGGAAGAGACAAAGAAAGAAAGAAATAATAGAGAGAGGGAAAGACGAAGAGAGAAAAAAAAAGGAAAGAGAGTAATAAACAGAGAAAGAGAGAGAGGAGGAGGGAAAGAGAGAATGAGGCGGATATAAAGAAGCAGACTGAAAGAAACAAATAAAGGAAGAAATAATAGAGAGAGAGAAGGAAAGAGAAACAGAGAAAGAGAGAGACGAGAGAGAAAAAAAAGGAAAGAGAGTAATAAACAGAAAGAGAGAGAGAGGAGGGAAAGAGAGAATGAGGCGGATATAAAGAAGCAGACTGAAAGAAACAAATAAAGGAAGAAATAATAGAGAGAGAGAAGGAAAGAGAGAAACAGAGAAAGAGAGAGACGAGAGAGAAAGAGCGAGAAAAGAGAGAAAAATAGAGAGAGATAAAAGACTGAGAAAAAGCGAAAGAGAAAGAGAGAAAGAAAAAAGGAAAGAAAGAAAGAAAGGAAATAAGATAGAGAAAGAAAAGAAAAAAGAGAGAGAGAGAGAGAAGAAAAAAGAAAAAGAAAGAGAGGGAAATATTAATGAGAGACCGAATGAATGAATGGAAATAGATGCGAAGGAAGAAAGAAAGAAAGAAAGAAAGAAAAATGTCCTTCATGTATTGTAAATCCACACTTGTTCAAGACAAGCAGTGGCCGAACGATCCGGAAAACCATTAATACAAAAGGTAGCCCAGGGCACAAATTTCTCATAATCTCCACATCATCCTTCTTCCTATTATCTTGCCCACAGCTCGCCCTCCAGAGCGTGAACTCAGCGCCATCTAGCGCCACACAGTTGGTGCAAAGTCCCACAACCCCTTAGCGGAAGTGAGATTATCTCCGATGAGCGGAAATGTTGCTGGGAGCCGAAATATAAAACAGCCAATCATTTGATCCTAAATGGAGCTTTGACTTCCTGTCTTCCGGGGGGGGGGGGGGGGATTTTGGGGGGAGGGCCAAGTGATAGGCACTTCCGCTTTTGAATCGATGGAACTTAGTCAAGGATCTCAACAAAAATAATCCAGGGATTGAATAAAGTCCTGCCAAACAAAACCGGCGTGTGGTGGAAACAGATATCAAACAAAATGTATGCCTTCGTAATATTAAATAGATTCGGGTTTTTAAAATTAGTTTTGCTTGCAAAGTTCAGTTTTTTTTTTCTTGAAAGCGCACAATTTCGTTAATGTTGGGAATGTTCATATGTCACATGTTCATTATAAATTCATTACAGTTTTATTGTTATTTTTAAGTTAATAATTCCTGCTCGGTTGGAGATTAAAATAAAAATGGCGTAGAGCTAATCTCTTTCGCATAGATGAGTTTTCTTTAGAGGTCCCCCGTGTCAGTTGGCAACCTTGGTGCTGGGGGACAGGAGGGAAGTAACCTTTTTTTTTTTGTCGTCGTCATTCTCGTTTGGCCTCAAAAGGACTTTGGTTTCTTCTTCTTCTTCTTCTTCTTCTTCTTCTTCTTCTCTTCTCTTCCTCATCCTTCATCTTCTTACTCCTCCCTCTCCTTCATCTTCTTCATCTTCTTATTCTTCTTCTTAATCTTCTTATTCTTCTTCTGCTTCTTCTTCTTACTCATCCTCCTCCTTCTTCTTCTTATTCTTGTTCTTGTTCTTGTTCTTCTTCTTCTTCATCTTCTCCTCCTCCTCCTCCTCCTCCTCCTTCATCTTCTTCTTCTTCTTCTTCTTCTTACTTCTCCTCCTCCTTCTTCTTCTTCATCTTCTTCTTCTTCTTCATCTTCTTCTTCTTCATCATCTTCTTCTTCTTACTTCTCCTCCTCCTCCTTCTTCTTCTTCTTCTTCTTACTTCTCCTCCCCCTTCTTCTTCTTCATCTTCTTTTTCTTACTCCTCCTCCTTCTTTTTCATTTTCTTTTTCTTCTCTCTTCTCCTCCCCCTCCTACTTCTTCTTCTTCTTTTCTTTTTCTCTTTCTTCTTCTTAATCTTCTTCTTCTTACTCCTCTTCCTCCTCCTCCTTCTTCTTCTTCTTCATCTTCTTTTTCTTCTCTCTTCTCCTCCCCCTCCTACTTCTTCTTCTTCTTCTTCTTCTTCTTCTTCTTCTTCTTCTTCTCCTTCTTCTTCTTAATCTTCTTCTTCTAACTCCTCCTCTTCCTCCTCCTTCTTCTTTATCTTCTTTTTCTTCTTTCTTCTCTCTTCTCCTACTTCTTATTCATTCTTCTTCTCCTACTCCTTCTTCTTCTTCTCCTCTTCCTCCTCCTCCTTCTTCTTCTTTATCGTCTTTTCTTCTTTCTTCTCTCTTCTCCTACCCCTTCTACTTCTTATTCATTTTCCTCCTCCTACTCCTTCTTCTTCTTCTGTTCCCTCCTCCTCCCTCTTCCCCCTCCTCCGTCTTCTTCTTCTTCTTCTTCTATCTCCCTGGAAATGTGATCTGGTGTTCTATGCGATGAACATTGTGAGGAACATCATCATATCAGATTGGGAGACGGTTATGTCTGGCATTTTTCTATCACTGAATACAGCTAAAAAAGCAGGAGTTTGCAATACTTCTTTACCAGGCTCCACCACCACAGTAGCTATAGCCATCCCTGCCCCCTTAGCCAGTCTAGATTTGTTACTAGGGGTATCAACGAAAAGATGTTATAGTGTCTTGGTCAGATATCGTTAGCCATTCATTCATTCATTCATTCATTTGCATATCCCTTGCGGAACTTTACCTCCCTAACAGCACTCCTGTAGGCCTCTCGGTTGTGAGCAAGATGGCCTGCTGCTGATGCATTCATTTGCACATTATCAACGATGTCTTGCAGCCGTCTTCGCTTTGGTCTTCCTCTCTTTCTTTTTCCCATTATGTACCATTTCAATACGATCTTCTCTAGATTATCATGACGTTTAATGTGTCCAAAATATTTAAGTTTTCTCTCTTTAATCCTCTTTACTAGCCAACCTTCTTCAATATTAAGTTCTTGTAGTATGGATATATTTGTTCTTTTGTTGTGTCCATGATATTTGAAGAACTCTTCTGTAGCATTTACATTCAAAGGCATTTATGTGTTTCTCAGCTGTTTTGTTAAGTGCCCAGGTCTCACAGGTTTCTGTCCGTTCCTCTCCCAGACTCTTTAGTTGTTTTACTTTCTGAAGAGCGATAAATGTCCTTCTTTTAATTTCCCTCATTTTATATGTCATATCGTTAGCCATATGGTCGTATTTGTCATAGAGAAAGAAAAGGCTAGATTTGGACAAAGGGCGACTATCACTTTAGGAGTAGCTTCCTTTGTTAGTAATTTTCTTGTGCTCCTGGAGTTTTGTTCAGGGAGATGTCTAATTTAGGAAACTCGGGGTCAAATTTTAGAGTGACATAGTGCGATGACTGGGAGATGTACACTCCCACGGAATCTGTGATTTTGTCTTAACTGAAGGTCATAAACAATTAGTTTCCTACGTGAGTTTGGACTTCACAGGTTGGAAAGTTCAGGAAGGATTTGTAGAAAATGTTAGCCTTATAAAACCAAATTTCTGGTACAGAAAAACAGGATAAGTATAAGGAAGGATAAGGAACGGCTAGAGTCTAGATTGTGTTTGAGTCGTAGAACATCTGAGTGAAGTTCGTGTCAGGTGGTAGTTTCAGTTGACTTTTCTAGATGGGGAGTGTAAATGGCCAATGGTGTCCTTTTTTAGGACAGTTTGTAGAATGTAACTTGTCAGTTTTGTCCTTTTCTGGACATTTAGTAAATCAGCCATCGTGTTATCTGTTTGTCCGTTTTATAGGAAACAATGCCAATTGTTAGATTTTGTTCCATATGAGGAAATTCAGTGATGGGTGTGAGATTCCAGTTGGTCTGATTATTTTTTTTCATGCACCTGTAAGTATGGCTTGTTAGTAGTGATTAGTTTCTTCCATTTTATGTCATAGGCTCTCTTTCTATATGGCAAACAAGTTCTTGCCGGGGAGACGAGTATTGTTTTTGCCTGTCATTGTCAACCCCGCCATATTCAGTCAATCATTTGCATGTCCCTTGCGGAACTTTGCCTCCCTAACAGCACTCCTGTAGGCCTCTCGGTTGTAAGATGCCCTGCTGCTGATGAATCCAATCGCAAATCATCAACGATGTCTTGCAGCCATCTTCGCCTTGGTCTTCCTCTCTTTCTGCCATGTGGCAGTACTATTCTATCCTCATGATTCATCTCTCGTTCTATCCATGCAACAAACTATGTTGTATGTATTAAATCTACACTATTCGTCGTTAGTCCTCTCTGTTGAGATGTTGCTACGTTGGGAGGCTGCCAAGTCTAGTTTGGTCGTACTGTTGTTGTCTTAGTGGACGGCGTCATGTACGTGGTTGTTGCATTGTTTCTTAGTGTATATCAGAGAAAAAGACTTGAGAAAATTTTAGATCAAGTTCATTAAAGTTGAATTATAGAGAAATTCTATTAAGCAAGCTTTTCCACGAGAAACTTATGGTAAAACCAGCAGCACAATTCATCTTGTTTGATAGTGCCGAGAAAAAGACACGCTATGATGTCAGCTGTGGTTCTTACATCCTTCCCGTGGTGTTAAACGTTATATAAGGCTCGCATGGGAGTTCGCCAAGTTTTCCTGTTTTCAGCGAGCTTTTCAACATCGTCAAGGGATTTTATGCCTACTAAACTGGCCTCTCTTAACAATGCCCTCTTTAGAGTTTAACGTGGTCGACCTCTTTTTCTTCGGCCTATTGTGTTCCACTTGATAGCTTGTTTTTGGAATTCTCTGACTGTCTCTTCTCATCACGTGACCTATATTTCTCCTTTTTTCTCATCACCCATGAGACAGGTTGTTGTTTGCTCATCTGTCTTATCTCTGCGTTATTCTTGGATTCGTTCCACTTTACATCGAGTATTTTCCTTAGGCATTTGTTTTCAAAAGCTTCTCAAGTTGTTTATTTCTTTAGTTGTTTCCCAGCTTTCGCATGCATAAATGAGGGTGGATATTACATTTGAATTGAATAGCCTAATTTGGTTTTTGTGCTATAGATAAATGACTGCTAAATCAGACAGCGTCTTCACCCCCTAGACGTCTAGTCTTTAAAAACTTCATCCTGTCAGTTTCAGTATCACATGCATTGTCTTAGGCAACTGGCTCATACATGAAAACAAAGTACATTTTAACTCTCAGCCACGAACACAAACCATGAGAACCTAAGAGTTAATGTGAATTAATCTCTAGAGAAAATAAACACGTTACTTGCCATTTCATGTATAAAAAATGTAATTACTATAATTTAAAGCAAAATGCATAGCAATTCAGTCAGCAATTTGCGCGTCCCTTACGGAACTTTGCCTCCCTAACAGCTCTCCTGTAGGGCTCTCGGTTGTAAGAAAGATGCCCTGTTGCTATTGCATCCAGTTGCAGATTATCAACGGTGTCTTGCAGCCATCTTCATACAAATTAGAAGACGAAAAAAAGAAGTAATTAGACGCCATCTGTCGAAGCAAGGTCATCATCATCATCATAATTATCATCATCATCATCATCATCATCATGTGCCGTACCGACTGGTGTTGGCTATTATGCTTCAGCTCAGTTGGTGATCTCCTCTCACACCATCCTGTCAGACTGTCCAGTATCATTTCTCTTGGTCTTCCTCTTGATCTTCTTCCTTCTATTTTTCCTGTTGTTATAATATTTTCAATGCCCCCTCTTCTCATTGCATGTCCTATGAAAGTAAATTGTCTCTTCCTTATCTTTTTGACAAGATTTTTGTCTCTCCAGCTCTTCTCATACATTATTCATTAGTTATTTTTGCTGTCCAGGGGATTCGCAACATTCTTCTAATAAACCACATTTCTGCTGCTTCCAATGATTTTTGTGCAGACCTGTCTATTGTCTATGATTCACTTCCATATAACAAGATAGGTTCAATATAGCATTTTAGGACTCGTTTTCTAACATTCATTGATAAGGGTGTGTTGGCTAATATGTTTCTCATTCTCTGAAATGCAGTCATTGACTGGCCTGTTCTGTTCCTTATTTCTGTTCTGCATTTCCCATCTGAAGTTATTACTGCTCCAAGATATTAGAATTTCTCCATCTGCTTTAGAATAGTTCCGTTTAATTTTATACTGCTTGTAGAAAAGCAAAATAGTGACTTCATATTCAGACAACGATTTGCATTTTCCGGAACATATCGTGTAAATCTGCGCTCTCCTTAGAACAGGGAGTCAAGAGTCTCTGGTATAGGAAAAGAGAGTTGATGGAAAACTGTTGGGCTAAGCATAAAGGTCTCTTGCTAACGGCGGAAATCACGGAGGCAACCCGTCTCTTTTGATAACTGAGCACATTAAACTGAATAAAAATGGAGAATAAACCAGTGAAATAAAAATATATTAAAAATAAACTTTGTCCCCCAGTAATTTTAAGCTTTTCAAAACGTTATAATGTCTTGTCTTCTATCTCCCTGGAACTGTGAGCTGGTTCTTTGCAGCCGATGCTGTGAGGATGTTGAGCCACAGCATCGTATCGGTGAGGGAGCGAGGTTATGGCAGCTATTTTTTTCAGTCCTTTAGTGCAGCTAAAAAATCAGGGGCTGTGCAATACTTCTTTAGCAGAATCCACCACGGGGGGTAGGGAGGAGGGCTATGGCGATCCCTGCCCCATTAAGCAGATTAGGCCTGCTACTGGAGGGTCATAACGAGGAGATAGGACAGGGTCTTGATCGGTTATTGTTTGCTAATCCTGACGCTAGCATGTCAGCTGTGGGTCGCTGATTGCAGAAACGGACAGCCTGTTCTTCAAACTTGACAGGGAAAGATGGTACGCGTATAATGACAAGTGTGCCTCACCTTACCTGGGGATATCCTTTGATCACCTTACTTGGGGATATCCTTTGATCACCTTAACTAGAGATATTCTTTAATCACCTTAACTAGAGATATTCTTTAATCACCTTAACTGGGGATATTCTTTAATCACCTTACCTGGGCATATTCTTTGATCACCTTAACTAGAGATATTCTTTAATCACCTTAACTGGAGATATTCTTTAATCACCTTAACTAGAGATATTCTTTAATCACCTTAACTAGAGATATTCTTTAATCACCTTAACTAGAGATATTCTTTAATCACCTTAACTGGAGATATTCTTTAATCACCTTAACTAGAGATATTCTTTAATCACCTTAACTAGAGATATTCTTTAATCACCTTAACTGGGGATATTCTTTAATCACCTTACCTGGGCATATTCTTTGATCACCTTAACTAGAGATATTCTTTAATCACCTTAACTGGAGATATTCTTTAATCACCTTAACTAGAGATATTCTTTAATCACCTTAACTAGAGATATTCTTTAATCACCTTAACTAGAGATATTCTTTAATCACCTTAACTGGGCATATTCTTTAATCACCTTAACTGGAGATATTCTTTAATCACCTTAACTAGAGATATTCTTTAATCACCTTAACTGGAGATATTCTTTAATCACCTTAACTGGAGATATTCTTTAATCACCTTAACTAGAGATATTCTTTAATCACCTTAACTGGGCATATTCCTTAATCACCTTAACTAGAGATATTCTTTAATCACCTTAACTAGAGATATTCTTTAATCACTTTAACTGGAGATATTCTTTAATCACCTTAACTAGAGATATTCTTTAATCACCTTAACTAGAGATATTCTTTAATCACCTTAACTAGAGATATTCTTTAATCACCTTAACTAGAGATATTCTTTAATCACCTTAACTGAGCATATTCTTTAATCACCTTAACTAGAGATATTCTTTAATCACCTTACCTGGGCATATTCTTTGATCACTGACCTTCTTCTATCCACAACCGACCTCCCTCTATCCACAACCGACCTCCCTCTATCCACAACCGACCTCCCTCTATCCACAACCGACTTCCCTCTATCCACAACCGACCTCCCTCTATCCACAATCGACCTCCCTCTATCCACAACCGACCTCCACAACCGACCTCCCTCTATCCACAATCGACCTCCCTCTATCCACAACCGACCTCCCACTATCCACAATCGACCTCCCTCTATCCACTACCGACCTCCACAACCGACCTCCCTCTATCCACAACCGACCTCCACAACCGACCTCCCTCTATCTACAACCGACCTCCCTCTATCCACAACCGACCTCCCTCTATCCACAACCGACCTCCCTCTGGCGAAAGAAGAGCAACTCGGACAACTTTAGTCTGACCCAACACTTGGACTGAATTATGGTAAACTGCCTCTGTCCCCCCGTGTGAGCTGGTAACCTACAATAACAGTTGAAACATTTAATACTCTGTTACACTGGTCCACCATCTACTTGTGCGAGCTGGACTTTTCCGCAGCAGTGAGTATAGAGGCTTCTCTCAGCTGAACAGGGAATACATGTTGTGTGTTTGCAATTCCTCTACGAATTAGATTTTATGTGAGAGACGACATGTTCAAGTATCTCAATGATGCGACAGTCAAGGGTATCTGAATCATAATCCCAGAGTTAGGCCCATGATAGTTGTTATGTGTGGTTAGAATCTTCTAGATTGTTCGTGACTTAAGTTTATTCTTTGCTTTAGAAAAGTGTGTCTTGTGGAGCCATGGGAGCAGGTGGTGGATGGGATGGGAGAGCAGCCGACAGATAATGTTGGTTATGGTCACTATTCTATGATAGTAGGCAGATGATCTCAGTGTAGAGACAATGCTACGATCACTGACTAGTACAGTCACTGCCCGGAAGGAAAGCAATGGTAAACTACCTTCTGGAAATATACCAAGAAACCCAAATAGCAGCATGGAAGGTCAGATAGGAATCGTTGATGATCTGCAAATGGACGCATCAGCAGCGAGGCATCTTACTTACAACTGAGAAGCCTTGAGGAGAGCTGTTACTGAGGGATAGTTAGGCAGGGGACATGCAAATGACTTACTGATTATCAATGATGTCTTGCAGCCATCTTCGTCTTGGCCTTCCTCTTTTTCTTTTTCCCATTATTTACCCTTCCAAGACGGTCTTATCTAAATTCTCATCGCGTTTATTATGTCCAAAATATTTAAGTTTTCTCTGTTTAATCCTCTCTACTAGCCAAACTTCTTCAATATTAAGTTCTTGTAGTAAGGATATATTTGTTCTTTTCTGTGTCCATGATATTTGAAGAACTCTTCTGTAGCTTTTACATTCAAAGACATTTATGTGTTTCTCAGCTGTTTTGTTAAGTATCCAGGTCTCACAGGCATATGTTGCAATGGGAAAGTCTTAAGCCATGAGTACAACTACAAAAAACAACGCAATAATTCGCTTTCCCTGATAACTGAAATCTTTTATTATAAACCTCTGGAATATAAACACGTTTGAAACACTGAAAATTGTTGGTCTTCTTTCCCTGTTCATAATAATACTACAGGAAATATTTTCCTTGTTTTTACCAGAAATATCAGACGTCCTGGTTAGCTGTGTGGTTAGGGGCTTTGTCTAGTAATCCGATAGTACCGGGTTCAAGTCCCAGCAGGGGGGACTTTTTTTTTCCTCTAGTACACACCCAAAAAAAAAAGCCCCCGGGGTCCACCCAGTCTCTAGAAATAGGCACCAGAGAAATCTGGGAAGGTAAATGCGGCCAGGCCGTGATACTGACAATATCACACTTTCATGTCCCGATGGTCTTGGAAATATGGGCTTAATACTGATAAACCTTAAATGTATGGGAATTTCACCTTTATCCCCTTTTTTAATTAAAAAAATAACCAGAAATTTCATAATAATGTCTTGAAAGTGTCGGCCGCACACTTAGCGGATCCCCCGGCACACCCTCTGAGAACCACTGCTCCACGGTCTCATGGTAATCATTGTCCAGCGCCCACGAGGAGAATTTGCTGAAGCAGGAACGCAAGAATGTAAACACATGGCAGCTGATGGGGTTAGGCTCAGGTGGGGGAGGGGGGGGGGATTACCCAATAAGTTGACCAGGCTTAAGGTTTTCCAGAAGGGGGGGCTCCTGTGTTAAGGGAGGAAGAATCTGCAGATAAATTTATTACAGCTATCGTTGCTTGCGCTAGCAGGTTATGTCACCCAAAACTGACAGTGACGTGCCAGCCAGCGTGTGGTCTGTGTGATACCGAGGTTGTACATTGATCGCGACTAGAGAGGGGGAATCAGGGCCATATATCAGGTGATGGATGGTGGAGTTTGATGCAGGGGTTTTCCTTAGTAACACCGTCAGGATTTTGTCCGTCATCACAATTACTAGTACTGACCTCTGTCTCACACTCTTCCCCAGTGTTAAAATTAGATCTATCTGGCCTGGGGGCCTCACCACCAGATCTTTTTCCTATTTGACCTTCCATGTTGCTGTTTGGGTTTCTTGGTATATTTACAGAAGATAGTTTACCATTGCTTTCCTTCCGGGCAGTGACTGTACTAGTCAGTGATCGTAGCCATTGTCCCTACATTGAGATCATCTGCCTCTATCAAAATGGGATTACCAACACATTTGATACAACTAACATCACTGCTGCATCTAGACCAACAGGCAGCAGTAAGAATAAATGGTGAAACAACAACTTGGTTTGACATAAAACAAGGGGTCCGTCAGGGGTGCATGTTGTCACCTTACTTATTTAACTTATATACTGAAAATATAATGAGGAATGTTAGAGAAGATGTAGACAAAGAATATTACGATGCTATAACAATTGGAGGTTATGAAATACCAGAGATTAGATATGCTGATGACACAGTGTTACTGTCCACAGCACAAAAAAGAATGGAAAAACTAATTATGTCAGTCCGTAAGAACAGCGAAGAACAAAACCTCTATTTTAATGCGAAGAAAACTAAATTCATGACAACTAACAAAACACACAAGGCAGCTGAAATATGTATCAGTGAGGAAAAACTGGAAGAAGTGGAGAGTTTTGAATATCTTGAATCACTACTAACTAATAATGGAGATACAATGAGGGAAATTAAAAGGAGGACATCTATCGCTCTTCAGAAAGTAAAACAACTAAAGAATCTGCAGAGAGGAACAGAGAGAAAATAAGATTTTTAAGGGCATGCATCATGCCCATCGCAACAAATGCCTGTGAGACCTGGACACTTAACAGCTAAGAAACACATAAATGCCTTTGAATGTAAATGTTACAGAAGAGTTCTTCAAATATCATGGACACAAAAAAGAACAAATATATCCATACTACAAGAACTTAATATTGAAGAAGGCTGGCTAGTAAAGAGGATTAAACAAAGAAAAATTAAATATTTTGAACACATTAAGGTTAGCATGGGGGGGGGGGGGGGCTGAGTAGTGGTTATTCCGTTACTGGATAGAATCCTCTCCTGGGATTGTTGCTTTGGAGAGGTTTGATGACCTGGCACGGTAAGGTCTAGAGAGGATTAAAGAGATAGGATTTGAAAGGCCCGTTAGAAAAAACTTTTACCGCACTTGCAGCAGGCGCGTATGCGCGTGCGCGCACACACATACATCATAACCTCCACCACCATCGCCACCGCCGTTGTAGCAGCACCAGCAGCAGCCACCATGACAACCAGCACGCTATCACTTTGTGTGGATGGAAAGAGCGTGTAAGCGAGGATGACAGAGAATGATGGCGAGATTTTTCTGGGGCGGCCAAGTAGAGCTAGTCCAGGACGCTATCCCCCCTCGTCTGGGGGTGTCCTAGTAACACGTTTCTTCTTCTTCTTCTTCTTCTTCTGCTTCTTCTTGAAACTGCTAGGTGTGTGTTTTTGCAACCGATGCGTTGAAGATGTTGCGGCGCAGTACTGTGTCGGATTGGGAGCGGGCTACGGCGGCTATTTTTTTTTTCAGTCCAGATAAAGAGCTAAAAATCAGAGGGGCGTGCAAATACTTCTTTACTGGATTCCACCTCCATGAGAACTGTGGCAATCCGTGCTGCGATAGCCAGCCTAGACCTGTTACTAGGGGTGCTAATGGAGATGTGGGACAGGGTCTTGATCAGCTATGGTTCACCAGCCCTGACGCTGGCATGTCAGCTACTGGAGACTGACTGCTAAATCAGACAGCGTCTTCATTCCCCGATTTACTGCCTGATTTACAATCGTGTTTCTCACTGCCTCGGCACTTGTAAATAGAGCTTCTTTCTTGCCTTCAATCAAAGTCTGAAAAAAAAAACGAGCTATCGTGATCCACTCCCTATCCAGCACGATTGTGTGGCTCGGTATCAAGATATTATCGCCTACAAGGAACGAAAGCTCCGGTGAAATTACACAAGAGCGGAAATGAAAATAGAGGAGAAATGTCTCGGTGTTATCACACAGATATTAGTGGTGTTTCTAAGCGTGCAGACAGACAGACGGGCAGACAGACCGACAGACAGACTGAATCTCTCATTCTCAAAGACTTGCCTTCACTTTTAGCCCTGTAATCAATAAATGCAGCTACTGATACAAATTATCCTCTCATTTCTACAGGGGGCTGTTAAAACAGAGAAAATCGAAACCAAAAAAAAAAAAAAAGTCTTTTGAAAAACTTCCATCACAGACCGGTTACAGGCGATCCTTCACGTCCAATGCTAGCGAACGGATACCTTCACTTGCGCGGTCCTGCGCCTCTCGCCTTCCTTTTAGATGTACTCACGTACCGAGCGTTTCAGGTGCGTGTGTTAGCTTGTCTCTTTCGCCACGCACAGAGGCCTGGATTACAGCAGAAGGTTGTGGGGGGAAAGGAAGCACTCCCCCCCCCCCAACCTAGTTACACAAGTTGTGTTTGCGTTGAGACGTGTTGTGT
This sequence comes from Achatina immaculata, assembly GCA_009760885.1. Lineage (NCBI taxonomy): Eukaryota > Metazoa > Mollusca > Gastropoda > Stylommatophora > Achatinidae > Lissachatina > Lissachatina immaculata. Next base: position 21,177,479 of record CM019712.1, read on the forward strand.
TTGCTGCGGTCTGCGCCCATAGAACACGACATCTTAAGATTCAGTTTTATGGATGTGAGTTATGCATGCGTGGTTTAGTATCAGTGGCAGGATATAACAAAAGTAATCGTGATTTATGATCCGCGTGTAAATTGAGGGATTATTTCCTTCTTTCGCTTGTTAAGTTAAATTCTAGAAGATGTATGAGCCTGCAGCTTCTTAGCAACAGTTTCCCTGTGCGGTTTATAATTCGATGCATCAAGATTTTTTTTCCATGCAGCGACAACGTCATATTGTTGGTGCTCGCCTACTGCTAATAAGTACAGCGATCTGCACCCAGCAACAACAGCGGGTTGCCGCGTCATAAGATTATATTTGCATCTTCCAGATCAGTGGGCCTCATCTTTTCTGTAAATGGAGCATATATTAGGAGCCTGGGGGTAGCGTGAATGTGAGAAATACAATGAGATACCCGCAGAGAAATGGAATTTAATCACATCTTCGTATAAGACCTCAAGAGAGTAACAGGCCCATCAGCAAGGGATTAATTGATATTAATGTGAGTATCATAATCTGTGAAATATTTAGAGCGATATGATTGGCTGTTGTTGTCTTGATTGTCTAAAATGTTATTGGTTTCCGATGATGTGTTTTCAAGCTTATTCCACAAATTACTGCTCCTGTTGCAGTTTTTTTTAAAACTCATATTTATTGAATTCTGTCCACGACATAATGGAGCTTACAAAGAAACTTGTAACTGCAGCTCGCCAGGCAAGTCGGTACCAGCTAGTCGTTTTTATCTCTATCCTTGGAACACGAAACAAGGCCACCTTAACCATCAAACTGTATACAGATCTTTTGTCTCTTGACAGACAGGGCACTTAATCAAAGAGTTTGGTTCAAAAATATTCAAGATTAATCGCATTCGACTTAAACAAAAATATTGTTTCCTTAATTTTCATGCTTGTACTGTTATGTTTTTGTATGGTTAAAGCATAAAGCATAAATCTATCTATCTGTCTATCTATCTATCTATCTATCTATCTATCTATCTATCTATCTATCTATCTATCTATCTATCTATCTATCTATCTATCTATCTGTCTGTCTGTCTGTCTGTCTGTCTGTCTGTCTATCTATCTATCTATCTATCTATCTATCTATCTATCTATCTATCTATCTATCTATCTATCTGTCTGTCTGTCTATCTATCTATCTGTCTATCTATCTATCTATCTATCTATCTATCTATCTGTCTGTCTGAACCTTAAGTGCCCAGGGCACATGGGGCTTCCGCAAGGGTTTTCCACAAATGCCTGTCCTTTGCCTTTTTTTCTGCTCGTGCCCAGGTGAGCCCTCTATTGCTCAACATTCTCTCTGTTGTTCTTCTCCATGTCTCTTTTGGTCTACCCTTACTTCTGTTCCCCTGTGGTGTCCATCTTAGTGCTGTTTTTGGTAGTGAGTTATCAGTCATTCGGAGCACATGTCCCAACCATCGCCAGCGTCTTTCCTCAATAACTGCTGTCAGTGGCTTCATCTGCATCTTTGCATAAATCTACACATTGTTTAACTCTCCGCTTTAACAGCCAAGAACGGTGGTGGCTCGGGCAGTTAGAAGGAATGGACGAGGACAGAGAAAGAAAGGTAGCCTATATAGAAGTGATGAAAAGGGGACAGACCAAGAGGTAGACCTAGACAGCGATGGGGAGATAACCTAGAAGAAGATATAGGCGCTCTTGGTATCGATAATTTGGCAGAGAGAAGATCAAGAACAGGGAGGAACGAAGACGTGTCTTGTCTGTAACGAGCCGCAGTGGCTTGGAAATCTGATGAATTCAACAGCTTCACAAAGAAGAAGAAAAGAAGAAGAAGAAGAAGAAGAAGAAGAAGAAGATGATGATGATGATGATGATGATGATGATGATGATGATGGTAGAAGAAGAGTGTAAACCGAAGCGTCAGAAGTACGCTCGCTAATTATTAAGGCTGTCCCTACTGTTGTTTAAAGTTTTAACATTTTAGATCTGTCTTGCTTGGAAAGCAGACGCCACAGTAACCAGCTAGGCACCGACATGGACTCACCCAGTGGAAACAGGAATAAAGGAAAGGGCCCAGAACAGCTTCAGTCATTTCCATGTCCCTTGCGGAACTTTGCCTCCCTAACAGCTCTCCTGTAGGCCTCTCGGTTGTAAGCAAGATGGCCTGCTGCTGATGCATCCATTTGCAGATCATCAACGATGTCTTGCAGCCATCTTCGCTTTGGTCTTCCTTTCTTTCTTTCTCCCATTATGTACCCATCCAAGACGGTCTTCTCCAGATTATTATGACGTTTAATGTGCCCAAAATATTTAAGTTTACTTTGTTTAATCTACTTTACTAGCCCGTCTTCTTCAATATTAAGTTCTTGTACTATGGATATATTTGTTTGTTTTTTTTTTTTTTTTGTGTCCACGATATTTTAATGTAAATGTTACAGAAGAGTTCTTCAAATATCGTGGACATAAAAAAGAACAAATATATCTATATTACAAGAACGTAATATTGAAGAAGGCTGGCTAGTAAAGAGGATTAAAGAGAGAAAACTTAAATATCTTGGACACATTAAACATCATGATAATCTAGAGAAGACCGTGTTGGAAGGGTACATAATGGGAAAAAGAAAGAGAGGAAGACCAAGGCGAAGTTGGCTGCATGACATCGTTGATGATCTGTAAATGGATGCATCAGCAGCAGGCCATCTTGCTCACAACCGAGAGGCCTACAGGAATGCTGTTAGGGAGGCAAAGTTCCACAAGGGACATGCAAATGAATGAATGAATGAATGATATTTGAAGAACTCTTCTCTGGCATTTACATTAAAAGGCATGTATGTGTTTCTTAGCTGTTTTGTTAAGTGTCCAGGTCTCACAGGCATATGTTGCGATAGGAAAGATGCATGCCCTTAAAATTTTTATTTTTGTAGTTCTGTCTGCTCCTCTCCACGGCTTCTTTAGTTGTTTTAGTTACATAACAACTTAGAGAAGAGAAATTATGAAAGTGCACAGAGACAAGGGATACACATGGATTGATTGATTGGAGGGAAGTAGAGAACAAATCCAAGAACAGGGATAACTGGAGAGCCTTTATCTCTGGCTTATACTCCAAATGGAGTGATGGGTAATAATAATGATGATGATGATGATGATGATGATGATGACGATGACGATGATGATGATGATGATGATGATGATGATGATGATGATGATGACGATGACTCTTGCTGAATCAGTTCATGTACAATCATTTGGTCCCTTTGTCTCTGTGTGTGTAAGCTTTCCTTTGCTAGACACTGAAGGACATAGTTAACTCTTTCATTGCTGAATTATCTCCCATGTTCCGGCGGAATAAATTTTGATGTGAAATTTGTACAGAAACAAAACTGGAAGGAAGTTCTCAGCACTTTAAAAATATGGCTTGGATTATGATTATTCTGCTTTTAATTTTATTTAGACCACCAAAATATCATACTGAGCATAGAATTGCCAGATCTACCAAAACTGCAATTGTTGTTCTGGGTCAAATGGGTTAAGGGTTGTATTGCACGATATGTTCTATATACTCCAATAATATGGAACAAAACAAATATGGCGGGGGGGGGGGGTGGGGGGGGAAAGAATATATTAGCAGTAATACTATATCCCTAACATACAGCGGTGACCCGCATAACATCCTATCATATTTCCGCCAATAATCTCAAAATGTTATATTTAAAGTATAAAAATCCTAAAAGGAGAACAGGACGTAGTTGAAGTTAGCTGAGACGTGGCCAATTAAACAGCTTCCTGCAGACAATACATGTAAAGCATGCCTAATGTAAACCAAAACAAGAACCAAACTTAGGCTTTTCAATACAAACGTAAAGGCTGTCCTACTATATGGTTCGGAGACATGGGTTACGACCAAGACAATACAACAGAGGATACAAACATTCATGAACTACTGCTTGAGGAGGATTTTAAACATTAAATGGCAGGACAAGATCAGGAACGAGGAGGTCTGTGAAAAGGCAGGACAAGAACCTATGAACCTACAATTCATGTCTAGGAGATGGAGGTGGATTGGCCACAGTCTGAGGAAACGAGATACCAGCATAGCAAGACAGGCACTTATATGGAATCCTCAAGGAAATAGAAAACGAGGAAGACCTAGACTTACCTGGAGAAGAGAAATTATGACAGCGCTCAGACACAAGAGATACACATGGAAGGAAGCAGAGAATAATTCCAAGAACAGGGATGACTGGAGACCCTTTATCTGTAGCCTATGCTCTCAAGAGAGTGAAAGGCAATTATACAATGTATAATGTAAACAAAAGCGATTGTCCTGTCAAACATGTATTGGTTCAGGACATAGTCAGTACAGGTACACTACAGTATTTTATATAGATTTGCTAAGTATTCGATATACGGTGTTCGTACAACGTCTAAATCATTTAACGCCCTGTTTCATAGAACGTATCGTGGACGTTATATGCCACAGGAATGCACACACTAGGAATGAATAAAAAAAGGAATATATAAGAACTAACACACATGAAAGTGTGTTGTGGTCATTATCAGGTCCTGGCCGTGTTTACTTTCTCAGATTTCTTTGGTACCACTTTTAGAGGCTATGTGGACCTTGGGGCCTTTTATTTGGAATGGTGGTGCCAGGGGAAAAAAACCCACAGCTGGGGCTTGAACCCGGTACCACCGGATTAGCAGGCGAACGTCTAACTACTCAGCCATCCATAACGCAAGCAGTACTCGGTGGTACCAGGTTCAAGTCCCAGCTGTGGGGATTTTTTTTCTGGTACCACCACTCCACCCAAGGGCCTTCCCAGCCTCTAGAAATGGGTACCAGAGAAATCTGGGAAGGTAAATAATTATAGGATTATATGAGAGCTAATGTTATATCCCGTGTATGTTTCAAAGGCAGCGGGGCTGGTCAGTTCCACGTACTAAAATCACTCGTACACAAATGTACACAAATGTACACAATTCATTTATTCATTCATTCATTCATTTGCTTGTCCTTTGCGGAACTTTGCCTCCCTAACAACACTCCTGTAGGCCTATCGGTTGTAAGCAAGATGTCCTGCTGCTGATGCGTCCATTTGCAGATCATCAACGATGTCTTGCAGCCATCTTCGCCTTTGTCTTCTCTTTCTTTTTCCCATTATGTACCCTTCGAAGACAGTCTTCTCTAGATTATCATGACGTTTAATGTGTCCAGAATATTTAGGTTTTCTCTGTTTAATCCCCTTTACTAGCCAGCCTTCTTCAATATTAAGTTCTTGTGGTATGGATATATTTGTTCTTTGTGTGTGTGTGTGTCCAAATGTACACAAAGCCACAGCAATGAAGATGCAAGAGAGAAAAATGTGAAAACTGTTTAAAGCAAAACTAAGAACAGCTTTATTAATTAACGAGCACATAGTTATGACGTCACGGTTTACATCTTAATCATACAAAAACGTACACGATAAGGAAATAGGAAAAGAAGATAGACCTATAGATTCACGTGAATGCTATACAGCAAATAAAAATGAAAAAAAGAGAAAGAGAAAAAAAAATGGAGCACTTAGATGTGACCTGTTAAAAGCTGCATCCTGGAGTGATCACGGTGGAGTATTGTGAGTGTTTAAGTGGGGGCTTTGGATGTGCAGTAGGTTGGTAATAAAGAAAGACTTGAAAAAAAGTGGAAGGGTGATAGAGAGGGATACAACGGTAATCTAGCCGAGAATAGAATGGGTGGAACAGATGACTGTTGTTGAGGTAGAGGGTTTGTAATCTAATTCACTGAGGGTGTTCTGGAATATAAGTTACAAGTGAGGAGAGCCTAGAACTTGGCAGAGAAGGAATATGATAGTGTAGAAAGGAAATGTTAAGTGTGGCAGAATTTAGAATCCAAACCATGTGGTTCCAGCGTCCCAGATTCCTGAATGTAGCAGTTCGCGATCGCCAGGGTGGCTTCTATCACCAGAATGACATTGTTTAATGGCTGCTACTAGAAAATCAGATTTGCTTTTGCGGTTTGGGCCGTCGAAATGATTAGAGTCTGGATCAGACGTATGCTGGGAGTTGTCATAAAGATGCTTCTGCATGCGGTCACCTAATCTGATACTATTTATACTAGAGAGACTGGTCTCACAACAATGTGCTCGTACATAAAGCAGCTCGTATTTTTGTTTTAAACAGTTCTAACATCTATGATTTCAGAATTTCGTAATATCAAGACCGAAAGAAATGAAATGACAATTTCTAGCAAATTACTGGAGCATTTTGTAATAAATAGGGCATTAATTAATCGTTACAATTTGCAGCAGAATTAAGTATCCATGCCCTAGGGATAGTGACCTAGTTTTCCTGCGTCTAAATGTAATAAATATTCAACTCCAATGCTATCGTATTCTCCTTTTTATAACTGCCAGCTTGCCTTTCCAGCTTTTTTTTTTGGCCATATATTATTAAAAAAACTGGTATAATTAATACGTGGAGGAATTACGATACATCCCCGGCAGTTTTTTATTTTTATTTTTTTTTATTTTACGTTGTCGCTAGTTTAGCTGTTCTGTTGGTTTGTTAGCTGGCAAGCGTGGCTGGTTGAGCTGTTCTGTTGGTATGTTAGCTGGCAAGCGTGGCTGGTTGAGCTGTTCTGTTGGTATGTTAGCTGGCAAGCGTGGCTGGTTTAGCTGTTCTGTTGGTATGTTAGCTGGCAAGCGTGGCTGGTTTAGCTGTTCTGCTGTTTTGTTAGCTGGTAAGTGTGGCTGGTTGAGCTGTTATGTTGGTTTGTTAGCTAGAAAGCGTGGCATCTTCCAGCGCATCAGAATATTGAAAAGACATTATAGTTCTGGTTTGTTTGTTTGTTTGTTTGCTTGTCTGTTTGTGTGTTTGTTCGCGTTGTTTGTTACTGAGACTACAAGGCTGATCTTACGCTTCCACAGTGAACCCTCATTTTAACGGACTTCGGTTATACGAGCTTCTTCTTCTTCTTCTTCTTCTTTGTGCGGCTGTTGATTTCGGCAACGTTCCGGACCATTGATGCTCACTGCTGCAGACAAGATACGTCTCCATTCCTCTCTGTTCTTGGATCTTTTCTCGCCAACTGTCGATTCCAAAAGCGACTATATCTTCTTCTAGGTTGTCTCCCCATCGTTGTCTAAGTCTACCTCTAGGTCTACCCCCTTTCATCATTTCTATATAGGCCGTCTTTGTTAGTCTGTCTTCCTCTATTCTCTCTAAAAGCCCGAGCCACCTCCGTCTGTTGTTTTTCATAATGGCTGTTATAATCGGAGAGTTAAACAATCTGTTGATTTCCTTATTACTTCTTATCTTCTATTGTTGTGTTTTAGGGTCTTTTACCTGTCAATAAGTTCTTTTCTTGATTCTGTTCAAATTTCTATGTTTGAGTTACATTTTGTTTAGTTGTACTTCGTGTTTCTGACCTGTATAGTACAGATCGTCTAGTCTGTGTCTTATAATATATGTCTAGTTTGGTGTTGTGGGACAGACTTTCCATGTTGCTGTTTGGATTTCTTGGTATATTTTCAGAAGATAGTTTACCATTGCTTTCCTTCCGGGCTGTGACTGTACTAGTCAGTGATCGTAGCCATTGGAAGGGCACATAATGGGAAAAAGAAAGAGAGGAAGACCAAGGCGAAGATGGCTGCAAGACATCATTGATGATCTGCAAATGGATGCATCAGCAGCAAGCCGTCTTGTTCACAACCGAGAGGCCTACAGGAATGCTGTTAGGGAGGCAAAGTTCCGCAAGGGACATGCAAATGAATGAATGAATGAATGAATGTGGGATAGAATGTTTGATTGTAACATTTGCCTAAGAGCAAAATAAGTCTTGTTTCCAGCTTGTGTTCTAGTCCCTGTCTCATCTCTTATAATGTTGGAGCTCTTGAATACTGTTCGTAGGTATTTATAGGAATCAGTCAGTCAGTCATTTGCATATCCCTTGCGGAACTTTGCCTCCCTACCAGCATTCCTGTAGGCCTCTCAGTTGTAAGCAAGATGTCCTGCTGCTTATGCGACTTATAGGAATATGTTCTTTTAATCTTTACAATTTCTGTCCGGATATGACTGTTATGTGTATCATTTGACTTTACTATTCTCATGTATCCAGTTTTACCCTGGTTATACCGGACTGCAACAGTCAATTGTCCGGTCTGATCTGGTTACTTTGAATCTGTACTCTGTAACTGCAATACTTATTTTCATCATTGTTTTTGTGTGGTGTCTGTGGTGTTTGTGTATATGTGTGTGTGGAGTAACATAAAATGTACAAATAAACATAAATTACCAATGCATTTCTATTACTGGTTTTTCACTCAGTCCTGTATATGTTTCTGTATAAACAGTAGATTTGCTGTTTTTGTTGTTGTTGTTGTTCTTTATACGATATATTGGTTGTTTCTGTTCAGGAAAACCCGTTAATACAGACAGTCAGTTATTGCGGAAAGCCTCCCCCTCTTTTAGTCCGTTATAACGAGAGGTTCACTGTGCATCAGAGGGTTTCCTCCTCTTTTAGTCCGTTATATCGAGAGGTTCACTGTGCATCAGAGGCTTTCCTCCTTCTTTTAGTCCGTTATAACGAGGGGTTCACTGTGCATCAGAGGCTTTCCTCCTCTTTTAGTCCGTTATAACGAGGAGTTCACTGTGCATCAGAGGGTTTCCTCCTCTTTTAGTCCGTTATAACGAGGGGTTCACTGTGCATTAGAGGCTTTCCTCCTCTTTTAGTCCGTTATAACGAGGGGTTCACAGTGCATCAGAGTCGTGTATGTTTACTGTGGCTTTAATAATGCCCCATCACTTTGCATCGCGGCCTTAAGTCCAAACAAGTTGGGAGTCCATCCGATGCATCGCTCTCAAGTCCACATGGGTTTCTGTGTTTTAAGTATTGACCTGGGTGCTTTTTCTTGTTTTAAGAGAGGACCTGTGTGACTTTCCTTATTTTTAAGGGTGGACTTTGATGTCTTTCTTTGTTTTAAGAGTGGCCTTGGATGACTTTCCTTATTTTAAAGGGTTTACCTGGGTGTCTTTCCTTGTTTTAAGAGTAGACTTGGATGGCTTCCCTTTTATTTTTAAGGATAGACTTGGACGACTTTCCTTATTTTAAAGGGTTTATCTGGGTGTCTTCCCTTGTTTTAAGAGTGAACTCGGATGACTTTCGTTATATCTAAGGGTAGACCTGGATAACTTTCGTTATTTCTAAGGGTAGACCTGGATATTGAAGAAGGCTGGCTAGTAAAGAGGATTAAAGAGAGAAAACTGAAATATTTTGGACACATTAAACGTCATGATAATCTAGAGAAGACCATATTGGAAGGATACATAATGGGAAAAAGAAAAAGAGGAAGACCAAAACGAAGATGGCTGCAAGAAATCGTTGACGATCTGGAAATGAACGCAGCAGCAGCAGGCCATCTTGCTCACAACCGAGAGGCCTACAGGAGTGCTGTTAGGGAGGCAAAGTTCCGCAAGGGACATGCAAATGAATGAATGAATGAATGAATTACCTGAATAACTTTCCTTATTTCTAAGGGTAGACCTGGATAACTTTCCTTATTTCTAAGGGTAGACCTGGATAACTTTCCTTATTTCTAAGGGTAGACCTGGTCGACTTTCCTTATTTCTAAGTGCAGACCTGGATGACTTTCCTTATTTCTAAGTGCAGACCTGGTCGACTTTCCTTATTTCTAAGGGCAGACCTGGATGACGTTCCTTATTTCTAAGGGCAGACCTGGATGACGTTCCTTATTTCTAAGGGCAGATCTGGATGGCTTTTCTTTTTTCTAAGGGTAAAACTGGATAACTTTCTTTATTTCTAAGAGTAGACTTGGATAACTTTCCTTTTCTTCTGAGGGTAAACCTGGATAACTTTCCTTATTTCTAAGTGTAGACCTGGATAACTTTCCTTATTTCTAAGGGTAGACCTGGATGGCTTTCCTTATTTCTAAGGGTAGACCTGGATAACTTTCCCTGTCTTAAGATTGGACCTTGTCTGTAAAATTTCTCTCAGAGGCCCTGTTTCCTCTTTCCTTTAAAGCGATGTCTGCATTTCGTAGTGTCTTCACAGTGGAGTAGGTGGGGATGGGGATTTGGGGGGAGGGTAGAGAAATGAGAAATAGTTGTGCCTCAGGTTCCGGTTTACAAAGTTTACTCCTAATAAGGCATTCATTCATTCATTTGCATGTCCCTTGCGGAACTTTGCCTCCCTAACAGCATTCCTGTAGGCCTCTCAGTTGTGAGCAAGATGGCCTGCTGCTGATGCATCCATTTGCAGATCATCAATGATGTCTTGCAGCCATCTTCGCCTTGGTCTTCCTCTCTTTCTTTTTTCCATTATGTACCCTTCCAAGACGGTCTTCTCTAGATTATCATGATGTTTAATGTGTCCAAAATATTTAAGTTTTCTCTCTTTAATCCTCTTTACTAGCCAGCCTTTTTCAATATTAAGTTCTTGTAGTATGGATATATTTGTTCTTTTTTGTGTCCACGATATTTGAAGAACTCTTCTATAGCATTTACATTCAAAGGCATTTATGTGTTTCTCAGCTGTTTTGTTAAGTGTCCAGGTCTCACAGGCATATGTTGCCATGGGAAAGGTTCATGCCCTTAAAAATTCTACTTTTGTTGTTCTGCCCCAATGGGCAATTGATCTAAATTTAAAACCAACGTCATTCATTAATAGCGCCTCCAGACATGTTCAGACGTACTTTGGTGTCCTTTGTTTCTTTTTTTTCTGGAAGAAGGATTTCAGCGCATGTCGTTCATACATTATGTGCCCTTAGGAATGGTTTTGGCCGTCAAGATTTTCCGTTCGGAGAATTGCTTAGTGTTTTACAATCATTTCTGTTTGATCTCCATTTTCTCGTGTCACTTTATCAGCTTTTTCAGAAACTGTTCTCTTGACTTTTCTGCTCTCTCTCACACCCCCCACTCAAACCCTCCTAGAGCAGTGATTCTTAATCTGGGGTACCTGGACCCGCCGGCGGTCCATGAAAGGGGGTCCACGGACCCAGGAAAAGAATTCGCTAGATTAAAATAGTCTTAGCATCATCTGGGTTATGCATATTACCTTTATTTTTACGTGGGGCCTGCAGCGGTTCTCGGGTCGAAAAGGGTGGTCTACAGTCACAAAAGATTGAGAACCACTGACCTAGAGCCTTTTTAGTGAGTGTCAGAAAGGGTAGACGTATATTTTAGCACTGGTGATATTTCTTACCTGCCGGGGGACGGCGGTAGGGAGAGTGTGTATGTGTGTGCTTGATATACCAGGTTGTTATCACAATCAGCTATTGAGACGGATAAAAATAACTTCTATCCAGTATCTTCCTTGTGCTTTCTGAAACAGGCTGTTGCGTCATTTCAGTTTGATCAAGGACTTAGTGTGGATATACTGTTATGAGAGGGCATGATCTGCATTTTGAGTCCGTTTCTGCGACCATAGCCCAGAAAGTGCCCAGTTCTTGTTCTTGTCTCCCTCGGCCAGTAAACTTCACTCCTTGAAATGATAGGTTGGGCTATGGATTACGAAGGAATGTTTGAAACTAAGAGTTGGCTCTCGCTTCTTGGAGGATCCACCTCCTGATATCAACCTCGTAGAGGCTTAATCCGTTATCGAGACTGAAGGAACGCGCCGGATGTATGAAGAAAATGGAGTAGGGTAGGGTTTTTACCAGCTGGGGTCCGTTGGCCCCGATAACAGTGTATCCCTCTCTGGCACAGAGGGGCCGGAACAAGTTCTTCTTAAACTGGATTATGAAGCTTGGCTTATTTGTCTAAAAAAGCGTCTGAGGTAGTCAAGGATACTTAGATACTAAAACACTACATGATCCGCATGCCCATTTGCCATGTTGTAGATGATTTAGACTATAATAGAAGATTGCTACCTAATATTTGGCTTTCTGTTTCTTCGTTTGTTTAGGTTGTTTGTTCTGTGTTTTCTCTGGTCTTTTGACCAGAACTTTAGCAAGTTGTTTTATTGGTATAGATTTTTTGTTGGATTCGTTTTTTTTTAACAAGTCCTTTGGCTAGATCTTTGTGGTCCTTTGTTTTGTTATTTGTTCTGTTCTTTGTAACATCTTCTCACTGGCTCTATGTTGTGTCACTTGTCTGATTCCATGTTCTGATAGTCCTCCTTCTAGTCCTCTATTTAGTACTTTGTGTGGTCAACTGTTGGTTCTCTTGTGTGGTCATCTGTTGGTTCTCTGTTTAGTTCTATGTGTGGTATCCTGGTGGGCATCTCCATAGTTCTATGTGGTATCCTCTGTTGGTCCTCTACTTAGCTCTGTTTATAGTTCTCTGATAGTCCTCAGTTTGGTTATATGTGATTTCTCTAATAGTCGTCTATTTAGTTCTGTGTGTGGTCTTCTGTTGGTCCTCTGTTTAGTTCTATAATTGGTCTTCTGGTGGTTCATAATTTAGTTCTATGTTTTGTACTCTGGTGGTCCTCTTATTTAGATTTACTGTGTGTGGTCTTCTGTTGGTCCTCTATTAAGTTCTATGATTGGTCTTCTGGTGGTCCTCTATTAAGATTTACTGTGTGGTTTTCTTTAATGTTCTCTGTCTTTTCCTATGTTTTGTTGTCTGCAGGGTTTTCTGCTTTCCTCTATGTGATATCTTAATATGTGGACCTGTTGGACAAACAAAAAACAAAGAACTGGTTAGGATACGTAAAATAACAGGCTAGCCAGAACTCCATGCACCAGATCTGAAAGTGGCAAAATCTTCTTTTTTTCCCACTCTAGGAATAACTTTTCACGACTTATGATTTTTTAAAGATTTCAGTGTCTTCCTATGTTTCCATGTCAGAGAAGATCCCTGATTTCATTATGTCTCGACCCGTTTTCTGGACTACAGACGGGTTTTGGTTTTTCATTTGATGATTACGTTTGATATTGGCAGCTGAGACATAAAGAGATGTTCCTCGGTTCTTTCACCATATGTATGTTCTTGTTTGTAAATGGGGGAGATCTCATTTGTTTTTGTTAGATGGAATGATTTTATCCCTCGCTGACTTCGTTTGATTGATTCCTTTTCTGGTTTTATGTTTGGCCCTTGCTTGTCTCTCTGTCTTTAAGATTGCTTGGTCTTGTGTCTGGTCCTCTGTCTGGTTCTTTGTTTGGTCCTTTGTCTGGTCCTCTGTTTAGTCCTTTGTTTGGCTTTCTAACTTTTGTTTTGTCTGGTCTCCTGTTTGGTTCTGTGTGGAGTCCTGAGTCTTGTCTTTTGTCTGGTCCTCTGCCTGTTTCTTCGACTGATCCTGTCTTGTCTTTTGTGTGGTCTTGTCTAGTTTTCCATATTCTGTCTAAATTCTTTGCCTAGTCCTCCACCTAATTTTCCCCTTTTCCTATTCAGGTCTTTGTATGATCCTCTTTTTTCTTTGTTCTCTGTTTAATTCTTTTTACCCTTGTTTGTGGTCCTTTGTCTGGTATCCTGTTTAGTCTTATGTCTTGTCCTCTGTTTGGCGGTCTGTTTTGTAGTTTGTCTGGTTCATTTTTTGACGGTTTGTTTGTTCATCTCTCAAGACCTTTGAAAGGCCGTCCGTCTAGTTCTAGCCCCGGTCCTTTCTGAGATATACAGTATCATGACAGCACATTATTTATACAGTATCATGACAGCACATTATTTATACAGTATCATGACAGCACATTATTTATACAGTATCATGACAGCACATTATTTATACAGTATCATGACAGCACATTATTTATACAGTATCATGACAGCACATTATTTATACAGTATCATGACTGCACATTATTTATACAGTATCATGACAGCACATTATTTATACAGTATCATGACAGCACATTATTTATACAGTATCATGACAGCACATTATTTATACAGTATCATGACAACACATTATTTATACAGTATCATGACAACACATTATTTATACAGTATCATGACAGCACATTATTTATACAGTATCATGACAGCACATTATTTATACAGTATCATGACAACACATTATTTATACAGTATCATGACAAGAGGGAATGAGTGAATGGTTCTAGATTGAAACAGGTGTGAAACAAGGATGTATACTGTCTCCTTTACTTTTTGGGATTACAACAGACTTCATAATGAAAAAATGCTGCACAGGTAAAACAGGTATTGACTGGGTACATGGGACCCAACTAGAAGATCTTGATTTTGCTGATGACATAACTCTTATCAGTAATAATGTGAATTCCATGCAAGAAAAAACAGATAGCCTGTCTTCATTGGCTAGCAAAATAGGACTTGAAATTAACAAGGACAAAACAAAAATAATGAAAATTCCTCTCAATCAAAATGGAAAAATACACATAGAAGGGACAGATATTGAAGAAGTCAATCAATCTTCATACCTTGGCAGCTACATAGACCAGGATGGTGACACTAGAAAGGAAGTTAGGATCAGAATTGCAAAAGCAGCATCAATCTTCAAGAATCTTGAGAACATATGGAATTCTAAAGTTATAAGCACAAAAACCAAGTTAAGACTATTCAATTAAAATGTAATATTCACTCTCATTTATGCATGCGAAAGCTGGAAAACAACTAAAGAAACAGACAAGAAATTAGACTCTTTTGAAAACAAATGCCTAAGGAAAATACTCGGCATCAAGTGGAATGAATTCAAGAACAATGCAGAGATAAGACAGATGACTGAACAACAACCAGTCTCATGGGTGATCAGGAAAAGGAGATGGACATATGTTGGTCACTTGATGAGAAGAAATGATCAGAAAATCCCAAAACAAGCTATCAAATGGAACACAACAGGTCGAAGAAAAAGAGGCAGACCGCGTGAAACTCTGAAGAGGTCATTGTTAAGAGAGGCCAAATTAACAGGCATAAAATCCCTTGATGAGGTTGAAAGACTCGCCGAAGACAGGAAAAATTGGCGAACTACTTTTCGAGCCCTATGTGACGTTTAACGGCACGAGAAGGATATAAGATATAAGATAAGATCATGACAACACATTACTTATACAGTATCATGACAACACATTATTTATACAATATCTTGACGACACATTATTTATACAGTATCATGACGGCACATTATTTATACAGTATCATGACAACACATTATTTATACAATATCATGACAATACATTATTTATACAGTATCATGACAGCACATTATTCAAGATATTTAACAAACACGGTAACAACAAACATTTTCTACAACACTCTGCCAGCGTAAGGACCAACACAGCTACACATAACAAACAAACAAAAAAAACCTGAAAAAGAAGGGGAAAGACAAAAAAAAATCATCATAACATCGCCTACGCCATCATTTATCTCTACGAAGACCCATCATTGCCTTGTGCAACCTTCCTACCACAACAGCCGTCAGTCTCAATTTCTTGCGTCAATACACGCGATGCAACGCCAGCATTTTGTCCATGGATCGGCCCACGCAAAAGCAGCACATTCTCAAACAAAGAAAAGTCGACTGGCTGGAAACTACTTATTAACTTGTAGACTATCGATATTTAGCCTGGCTGCTCGTAGATTATATATACGTCTACTTTTCAGGGGAAATAATAATTCCTTACAACTGCGCTGTTAGTTTACATCTAAAATACAGCCAGCCCGTTGTGTACAAACAATGTAAGAAATATAACGTTTAAATATGTTAGTGTTACTGGAGCTGAAGATCTATTATTTTTCTTAGGGGAGTCCGAAAAAACAGACGAAAACGGGCCGAGGGGGGGATAACCCTTTCCTTTCCTGTGTCAAATATTTGTTAGACTAACGATTTTCGATGTTTCGAATTGTTCGAAAATTTGGCCGTGAAACACTGGCAGGAATGGTCGCTGGTGCTAACAGAGGATTGAGCTGGCAAAGACCCTGTTCCGCCTCGTTGTGGCTAATGTGCTGCGTCTGTCTGGTTATCAAGGTATCGCTGGGTTGGTGGATGGAGCTTGTTGAGAAGCTTATTTCCTGGGTCTTGGATCTAGCCAACCTAGGCAGGATTCTTATCGTCTTTAACAAGGAATAGGAGGCCCACAGGTAGGTAGGCAGGTGGTTGGAGAGGCAGATAAGTGAACAGGTAGGTAGGCAGGTGGTTGGAGAGGCAGATAAGTAGACAGGTAAGTAGGCAGGTGGTTGGAGAGGCAGATAAGTGAACAGGTAGGTAGGCAGGTGGTTGGAGAGGCAGATAAGTAGACCGGTAGGTAGGCAGGTGGTTGGAGAGGCAGATAAGTAGACAGGTAAGTAGGCAGGTGGTTGGAGAGGCAGCTAAGTGAACAGGTAGGTAGGCAGGTGGTTGGAGAGGCAGATAAGTGAACAGGTAGGTAGGCAGGTGGTTGGAGAGGCAGATAAGTAGACAGATAGGTAGGCAGGTGGTTGGAGAAGCAGATAAGTAGACCGGTAGGTTGGCAGATGGTTGGAGAAGCAGATAAGTAAACTAGGTAGGTAGGCAGGTGGTTGGACAGGCAGATAAGTAGACTGGTAGATAAGCAGAAAGTGAAAAAGACAGATAAGCAGACGGATAGATACACAATGGAAAGGGAGGTGGAAAAGAAGGTAGTTAGCTAACGTAGGCAGGTAAATAGGAAAATGGACAAATAGGTAAGAAGACAGGTAGACAAGGAGGAAGGTAGCTGTGCATTAAGATAAGTAATTAGTCATAGCCAAAAGAAATGACGTTTGTCAAAATCTCCTTACACTACAGTAGCAAACTTTACTACCAGCCATGCACAGTAAATATCTGGTTCAGGCTTTTAGAATATATTTCATAACTGCCAGGTGGAAAAGTTAAAATAGAAGAAAGAAGTTCAAATATAATTAACATCCACACAGAAAAAAAGCTATTGGTCAATGAATCAGAAGGTACACTATCCGCCATTAAAAACGCATCACTTTTTTAAATTTACTTTTTTTGCCATAAGTCATTGTCAGTTGTTTGCATGTACCTTGCGGAACTTTGCCTCCCTAACAGCAAAAGGTAGACAGAGGTGTGTGGTGCAGTTTTACAAAGTGAGGGAGGGAGTGAGTAAGGTGAGAAAAAACGAATAGAAAGTAAAAGAATGTATAAATGAAAAACATACAACATCCGATATTTCGGCGTGAGCCTTTTTCGAGGATTACATGCACACACGAGACAAAAAAAAAGAACTTATCTGAATGTGGCCTCCTCCAGAAGGAGGATGTAAGCAAGATGGTCTGCTGCTGATGCCTCCATTTGCAGATTATCATCGATTGTCTTACAGTCATCTTCGTTTTGCATTAAGATAAGTCGGTATACTCATTCATTCATTTGAATGTCCCTTGCGGAACTTTGCCTCCCTAACAGCTCTCCTGTAGGCCTTTCGGTTGTAAGCAAGATGGCCTGCTGCTGATGCATCACTTTGCAGATCATCAACGATGTCGTTGTACTAGATTTTAAAATACATTATAAAAACCCGCTGATTTCACATTTCTCAACCATTTCCTGACTTCAACTTGCTGTATTCATGAAGATGACAGAGCTCACAAACGGCTCATAAAGCAGCCTACGTGTCAGAAACAAAATTCATACTCATTGTCATAAAGTTGCAGCCATCATTAGTACCTTGTGTAACCCCCCCCCCCCCCCCGAGGCGTCAGTGTAGGCTTGGCGTGTGACACCCCCCTCCCAAGGCGTCAGTGTAGGGTTGACGTGTGACACCCCCCTCCCAAGGCGTCAGTGTAGGGTTGACGTGTGACACCCCCCTCCCAAGGCGTCAGTGTAGGGTTGACGTGTGACACCCCCCTCCCAAGGCGTCAGTGTAGGGTTGACGTGTGACACCCCCCTCCCAAGGCGTCAGTGTAGGCTTGGCGTGTGACACCCCCCTCCCAAGGCGTCAGTGTAGGGCTGACGTGTGACACCCCCCCCCTCCCAAGGCGTCAGTGTAGGCTTGACGTGTGACACCCCCCTCCCAAGGCGTCAGTGTAGGCTTGACGTGTGACACTCCCCCCTCCCAAGGCGTCAGTGTAGGCTTGACGTGTGACACTCCCCATCCCGAGGCGTCAGTGTAGGCTTGACGTGTATCACCCCCCCCCCCATCCCGAGGAGTCAGTGTAGGCTTGACATGTGACACTCCCCCCCCCCCCGAGGCGTCAGTGTAGGCTTGGCGTGTGACATCACCCCCTCCCCCCTCCCCCCGAGGCGTCAGTGTAGGCTTGGCCTCAGCGCCTCATGCTGTTTGCGGAGTGTCTTAAATAATGTGCCGCTGCCTAAGTTGCTTTGGAAACGGCTGCGCAGATGCTTAAGTATCATCTGGCGTGTAACAACACGAGGATGACCAGGCCGGGGACAGTCATTCGCGGGTACCCGTTGCCCTGAAATCGCCGGTTCAGCCTCGCTGTAGACGAATGTTCACGATGACAATGTCTGGCAACATTTCTAGTGGTCACTCCACTGCTGGGCATACCAACCTCTTGCCATCGCTCCTGTGGCAACAATCGGGTTATGACAAAAAACGTTAACAGACTTCCTCTCGTTGGGAAGAGATGATGACTTCTTAGTTCAAAGTTCAAAACTCAGACTCCGTCTTCACTGCATTCAGGACAACCCCATATATGCTCGCCCGCATGCCGCAGTGTCCATCCAAGAGTTGTTTGCTAATAGTTCCTATTAAATGTTGCTTGTTTACGGTGCGTTTTCTGCCACACAGTTCGGATTTCCTTTAACTTATCCTAGCTCCAGCGTTCTCTTCAGATCTACGTTGTTCTTCCATTCCCGCTCTTCATTTTCCCGCAGTCTGTCCATAACAGATTTAGCAAACCTTGCCCATTGTCTGCCTTCCATTTACCTTAGCCTGTCCAGGAAGTCTGTCTGCCACGTCATTACCGTAACTTTTTACTTCCTTAAACTCGCCTAACATTTGTCTGTGCCAAATGTCAAAGTCATGCGGCTTTTTTGTTTTTGTTCTTTTTTTTTTCCTTTAAAATAAAGCCATAAATGAAGAAAAAGGTTTGATCTGCACCTGCTTCGCGCCAGCTTTAAAGTAAACATCGCATCACCCCGGAAAATTTTCATTACAGTAACAGACACACTTGCGAGCAGTCAGAGCTTGAAAATCGCTCACGTGCACGAACATTTCACGCATCACAGTAGTTCCCATCAGCTGGTGCGTTTTTAACGGCCGCTAGCGCGCGCGCGCGTGTGTGTGTGTGTGTGTGTGTGTGGTTTTTTTATGTTTCAATCATAGAACAGAATAGAGTGTAGCTGGATAGTAAACATTTGTACAGTAATATGGGAGGGGGGAGTCAAAACATAAATATAATGGTTCTGAAATCCACTAAAATTAACGTTTAGTGTTTGGGATGGGGACCGGCTAGGGTAATGGTTAGAGCACTCGTCTAGCAACCGAATGGTCGAGGGTTCGAATCCCCAGCTGAGCGGGGTTTTTTTTTTTTTTTTTACCCAGACCAATGCGGCCCTGAAGTCGACTCAGCCTCTTAAAATAGGTACCAGAGAAAGATCTGGGAAAGAAAGGCAGCGAGGAAAGGAACTGGCCCACCCTACCTCATACGTTGATGGCCCAGCATAATGAGGTCTCCAACGCTTCATCCCTTACGGTATTTTGCTATGGGACAACCCTGCCTAGTGTTTGGGGTGGCACATGATGATGATGACTAAGACAATCTGGGAAAAATAAACAAATTAACGAAGAAAACAAATAACTGTTATGAGCGAATACACAGGGTGGGAAAGAAAAAACAGAAATCGAAGACGTCAACAATCTGCTTTGACGGGCATAAAGAGGCATTCTTTCCCAAGATTTCGCTTTTAGCCCTTCCCCTGGACTTTCCCTTCTCGTACAATAAGTTATCGATCTGGAAGAAAGTGGAGGCAGTTCGATCTGCTCCGTCGGCGAGTCTGGGATGAAGCTGAACTGACGGACGTCAAAAGTGTTTGCTTGTTTGTTTGTTTGTGTCGCTCATTCCTGGTGTCCATTTAAGAGTTTGTGGCATAGGGCAGACAGACAGACAGACAAACAGACAGACAGATAGATAGATAGACAGACAGACAGGCCAGGGAGGCAGGCAGATAGATAGATAGATAGATAGATAGATAGATAGATAGATAGATAGATAGATAGATAGATAGATAGATAGATAGATAGATAGATAGATAGATAGATAGATAGATAGATAGATAGATACGGTGGTAATTAGTTAGAAGTAATTTGGTAGGGAGATAAGCCGCCAGGCAGATAGATGAGTTGGTAGGTAGAAAGATAAAAAGGTAGGTACATAAGAAGGTAGGTAGATAAATTGGTAAGTAGGCAGATAAGTAAGCGGGCAGTTAGATAAGAAGTTAGATAGGTACATAATAGCCAGATAAGTATGCGGGCAGGTAGGTAAGAAGGTAGGTAGATAAGTATGTAAAAAGGCGGATAAGTAGGTAGGTAGGTAGGTAGGTAGGTAGATAAGGTACTATGTAGGTAGATACGAAAATATGCAAATAAGTAGATAGGTAGGAAGATAAGAAGGCAGGTAGATTTGAAGGTAGGTACGTAAGTTGATAAAAAGACTGGTAGATAAGTAGGTAAGAAGATAAGTAGGTTGGTAGGTGGATAGGTAGATAAGTAAGTAGGTAAGCAGATAAATGAGTGAGTAGATAACTAGGCCTTTGGATGATAGAGTAGTAGGTAGATAAGTAGGTAGTTGGATAAAAGAGTAGTAGGTAGATCAGTAGGTAGGCAGGTAGATAAGGGGGTAGGTATATAAATAGGTAAGTTGATTGGTAGGTAGTTGAATAACTGGGTTGTAGGTAGATAAATAAGTAGAAGTGGGTAGTGGGTAGGCAGACAAATGAGTAGGTAGGTAGATATGTAAGTAGCTGGATAAGTGGGTATTTAGAAGATAAGTAGTTAGGTAGATAGATAAACAGGTAGTTAAGTAAACAGGTAGGTATATTAACAAGTAAGTAAATAGGTGGATATGTAAGTAGTTAGATAAGTAGGTAAGTAGCTAGGTAGGTAGATAAGTAAGTACGTAATAGATAGGTAAGTAGTTAAGTAGGTGGGCAGATAAGCAAGTAAGTAGTTAGATAGGTAGGTAGATAAGTACTAGTAAGTATGTAGGCAGGCAGATAGGTAGATAAGTAGTTATTTAGTTAAGCTGATAAGTAGGTAGGTAGGTAAGTAGCTGGGTTGATAAGGTAGGAAAGTGAATACAAATATGAGAAAGATACATATATATATATATATACATATATATATATATATATATATATATATAATATATATATATATATATATATATATATATATATATATATATATATATATATATACAAAGAACATTTTAAAAGTACTTTCGACTCTCAAGAAAACTAACTCTACTGGAGATGTGGGGCTGTCAAGGAAGTCGACCTGGGCAGTTATCCTTGTCCGTAGATCTTAAAATCGATTATGAATTGTCTTCCTCCCTCCCCTCTCTCTCTATCTGTCTGTCTGTCTGTCTCTCTCTCTCTCTCTCTCTCTCTCTCTCTCTCCTCTCTGTTTCCGAAAGTATAGACCTGGTCTTTACTTTATGATATTATCAGTATACTTAACAATGTGTTACTTTGACCCGATCGAGGTGTTGCCTTTATTTAAATTCCTCTGGTTATTGTGGAGACGGTTCCAGTACCTGGCTCAAAGGAACACAGACAGATGTGTGAAAGAAGATCAAGTCCTCTGCTTGCCTCTTTTTCTTAACCTTAGGTTGGTCTTCTGTCTTTTCATTTGTCTGGTCTTTTTTTTGTCTGGTCTTTTGCCTGGTCTTCTGTCTGGTCTTTTGTCTGGTTCTGTGCGGAGTCCTGTTTCTAGTCTTGTGTCTGGTCTTTGTCTGGTCCTATGTCTGGTCCTATGTCTAGTCTTTTGTCTGGTCCTATGTTTGGTCCTATGTCTAGTCTTATGTCTGGTCCTATGTCTGGTCCTATGTCTAGTCTTTCGTCTGGTCCTATGTTTGATCCTATGTCTGGTCTTTTGTCTGGTCCTATGTCTGGTCTTTTGTCTGGTCTTATGTCTGGTCCTATGTCTGGTCTTTTGTCTGGTCCTATGTCTGGTCCTATGTCTGGTCCTATGTTTAGTCTTTTGTCTGTTCTTATGTCTGGTCTTATGTCTGGTCATATGTTTGATCTTATGTCTGGTCCTATGTCTGGTCCTATGTCTAGTCTTTTGTCTGGTCCTATGTCTGGTCCAATGTCTAGTCCTATGTCTAGTCTTTTGTCTGGTCCTATGTCTGTACCTATGTCTGGTCATATGTCTGGTCCTATGTCTGGTCTTTTGTCTGGTCTTATGTCTGGTCCTATGTCTGGTCTTTTGTTTGGTCCTATATCTGGTCTTATGTCTGGTCCTATGTCTAGTCTTTCATCTGGTCCTATGTTTGGTCCTATGTCTAGTCATTTGTCTGGTCTTATGTCTGGTCCTATGCCTGGTCCTATGTCTAGTCTTTTGTCTGGTCTTATGTCTGGTCCTATGTCTGGTCTTTTGTTTAGTCTTATGTCTGGTCCTATGTCTAGTCTTTTGTCTGGTCCTATGTTTGGTCCTATGTCTAGTCTTTTGTCTGGTCCTATGTCTGGTCCTAAAAGGTAACCTGAAATTATGCACCAACTACAGAACTGTTGCCCTGATTAGTCGTGCCAGTAAAATTCTGTTAAAAATCATAATGGGTAGACTTCGAAAGAAAATAGAAGAAGAAGTCAATATGGTCCAAGCTGGTTTCAGGCAAGGAAGAGGATCAAGAGATCATATATTCAATCTAAGATTAATAATAGAGAATGCAGAGTTTATGTGAATCTATTTTATCCTTTATAGACTACTCAAGGCATTTTATTGTGTACAACACCAGAAACTTTGGGAAATAATGGAAAAATGGGATTTCCAACACATTTGATACAATTAACATCACTGCTGTATCTAGACCAACAAGCAGCAGTAAAATAAATGGTGAAACAACAAGTTGGTTTGACTTAAAACAAGGGTCCGTCAGGGGTGCATATTGTCACCCTACTTATTTAACTTGTATACTGAAATATAATGAGGAATGTTAGAGAAGATGTAGACAAAGAATATTACGATGCCATAACAGTTGGAGGTTATGAAATACCAGAGATTAGATATGCTGATGACACAGTGTTACTGTCCACAACACAAAAAGGAATGGAAAAACTAATTATGTCAGTCCGCAAGAACATCGAAGAGCAGAACCTCTATCTTAATGTCTGGTCCTATGTCTGGTCTTTTGTCTGGTCCTATGTCTAGTCATTTGTCTGGTCTTATGTCTGGTCTTATGTCCGGTCCTATGTCTGGTCCTATGTCTGGTCTTTTGTCAGGTCTTATGTCTGGTCCCATGTCTAGTCTTTTGTCTGGTCTTATGTCTGGTCCTATGTCTGGTCTTTTGTCTGGTCTTATGTCTGGTCCTATGTCTAGTCTTTTGTCTGGTCTTATGTCTGGTCCTGTGTCTGGTCCTATGTCTAGTCATTTGTCTTGTCCTATGTCTGGTCATATGTCTGGTCTTATGTCTGGTCCTATGCCTGGTCCTATGTCAAGTCATTTGTCTGGTTTTATGTCTGGTCCTATGTCTAGTCATTTGTCTGGTCTTATGTCTGGTCTTTTGTCTGGTCTTATGTCTAGTCTTTTGTCTGATCTTATGTCTGGTCCTATGCCTAGTCATTTGTCTAATCTTTTGTCTTGTCCTATGTCTAGTCCTATGTCTGGTCTTTTGTCTGGTCTTATGTCTGGTCCTATGTCTAGTCTTTTGTCTGGTCCCATGTCTGGTCCTATGTCTAGTCATTTGTCTGGTCTTATGTCTGGTCCTATGTCTGGTCCTATGTCTGGTCCTATGTCTAGTCTTTTGTCTGGTCTTATGTCTGGTCCTATGTCTGGTCCTATGTCTAGTCATTTGTCTGGTCCTATGTCTGGTCCTATGTCTGGTCCTATGTCTGGTCTTATGTCTGGTCCTATGTCTGGTCCTATGTCTGGTCTTTTGTCTGGTCCTATGTCTAGTCATTTGTCTGGTCTTATGTCTGGTCCTATGTCTGGTCCTATGTCTGGTCATTTGTCTGGTCCTATGTCTGGTCCTATGTCTGGTCCTATGTCTGGTCTTTTGTCTGGTCTTTTGTCTGGTCCTATGTCTGGTCTTTTGTCTGGTCCTATGTCTGACCTTTTGTCTGGTCCTAATTCTAGTCTTTTGTCTTTTCCTATGTCTGGTCTTTTGTCTGGTCTTATGTCTGGTCTTTTGTCTGGTCCTATGTCTGGCTTTTTGTCTGGTCCTAAGCCTAGTCTTTTGTCTGGTCCTAAGTCTAATCTTTTGTCTGGTCCTATGTGTGGTCTTTTGTCTGGTCCTATGTCTGGTCTTTTGTCTGGTACTAAGTCTAGTCTTTTGTCAGATCCTAAGTCTAGTCTTTTGTCTGGTCCTATGTGTGGTCTTTTGTCTGGTCTTATGTCTGGTCTTTTGTCTGATCCTTTGTCTAGCCTTTTGTCTGGTCCTAAGTCTAGTCTTTTGCCTGATCCTTTGTCGAGTCCTGTTTCTTTTCTTTTGTCTGGCCATTTGTCAGGTTTTTTTTGTGTCAGGTCCTTAAATACCCCTGGTTATACATATCAAACCGTCAAACCTTACCAAGAAGTCTGTCTTATCTAGTAGGTATACGAGGAAGGACATGAGACAAGACAAGACCAGCAGACCGACAGACAGATGTATATACCCAAATATGAGCTCATTTCTAACGTACATATCATGGCTTCTCAAATGACTCACATGAGCCAACGTCATCTTTGAGCCAACCAGCCTTGACTCTTCCGTAAGAAGCCTTACTGGCGTACAGGTAAATTCAGGTGAGCCTGTTACATATCCCGGGTTCCTGGGGTCTTTTAATCACTTCCATCAGCTCCTGGGAAGGAAAAATGTAGATTTACGTTCTGGCTTTACACCTGGAAACTAGGTCAGATCTGACAGATAGATCTCTGCTCAAACATCTGGAATCATTAAGCTCAGAAGAGGGAAAGAAAAGAAAGAAAGAAAGAAAGAAAGAAAGGAAGAAAGAAAGAAAGAACAAAGGAATAGAATATAAAAATTAAATGAAAGAAAAAGAAAGATCACTGGAAAAGAAAGAAAGAAAGAAAGAAAGGTCACTGGAAACGAAAGAAAGGAAGAAAGATCATTGGGAAAGAAAGAAAGAAAGAACACTGGAAAAGAAAGAAAGAAAGAAGGAAGGAAAGAAAGAAAGAAAGAACAAAGGAATAGAATATAAAAATTAAATGAAAGAAAAAGAAAGATCACTGGAAAAGAAAGAAAGAAAGAAAGATCACTGGAAAAGAAAGAAAGGAAGAAAGATCATTGGGAAAGAAGAAAGAAAGACCACTGGAAAAGAAAGAAAGAAAGAAAGGAAGGAAAGAAAGAAAGAAGGAAAGAAAGATCACTGGAAAAGAAAGAAAGAAAGAAAGAAAGAATAAAGGAAAATAAAGAAAGAAAGAAGGCAAGAACGAATAAAAGAATATGGTAATATATTGAATAAAATGAAAGAAAGATAACTGGAAATGAAAGAAAGAAAGATCACTAGAAAAGAAAGAAAGGAAGAAAGAAAGATCACTGGAAAAGGAAGAAAGATCATTGGAAAAGAAAGAAAGAAAATAAAAGATAGAAAGAAAGACCACTGGAAAAGAAAAAAAAGAAAAAGAAAGAAAGAAAGACGAAAAAATCACTGAAAAGAAGAAAGGAAGAAAGAAAGAAAGAAAGAATACAGGAAAATAAAGAAAGAAAGAAGGCAAGAACGAATAAAAGAATATGGTAATATATTGAATAAAATGAAAGAAAGAAAGATAACTGGAAAAGAAAGAAAGAAAGATCACTGGAAAAGAAAGAAAGGAAGAAAGATCATTGGAAAAGAAAGAAAGGAAGAAAGATCATTGGAAAAGAAAGAAAGAAAAAAAAGAAAGAAAGAAAGACCAGTGGAAAAGAAAAAAGAAAGAAAGAAAGAAAAAGAAAGCAAAAAGAAAGAAAGAAAGAAAGAAGAAAAAAGACTTGTTTTACTATAGACATGACGAGGAATAAAACAACCAAGAACAATAAAAATAAATTTTAAAAACTCGTACATCAAAAGACATATAAATCTTGGACCAAAAAAAATACTTAGCACGAATATGCGTATGTTAACAGGAAACACGAGAGAAGCACTTCTTAAGATAGCATATTCTCATGTATTTCTGAAGCGTCAACATCAGGAACATCCAAATCCTCGCTTTCCTCGATTATTTTGTTCTATACTATAAAAATTTAAACTTGGAGTGCTCGAAGGATGTGTGTTATCACCTGATTTATTTTCCCCATACAGCGATAATATCATGCGTCATACAGACGAACTACCTGGAATATCAGGTGGGGGGTGGGGGGATACAACTTTTAAAAAAACTTGAGATAAGCGGATGACACAATCTTAATAGGAAAGAGTGAATAAGAACTTTAATAACTTCTGGGCATAGTAGTAAAAATAGAAAACGAGGAAGACCTAGACTTACTTGGAGAAGAGAAATTATGACAGTGCTCAGAGACAAGGGATACACAAGGAAGAAAGCAGAGAATAATTCCAAGAACAGGGATGACTGGAGAGCCTTTATCCGTGGCCTATGCTCTCAAGGGAGTGAAGGGCGATGATGATGATGATGATGATGGTGGTGGTGGTGATGGTGATGATGATGATAATGATGATGATGACGATGATGACGATGATGATGATGATGGTGGTGATGATGATGATAATGACGATGATGACGATGATGACGATGATGATGATGACGATGATGACGATGATGATTATGATAGTGGTAGTGGTGGTGGTGATGATGATGGTGGTGGTGGTGATGATGACGATGATGATTATGATAGTGGTAGTGGTGGTGGTGATGATGATGATGATGATGATGATGGTGGTGGTGGTGGTGGTGGTGATGATGATGGTGATGACGATGATGATGATGATGATGATGATGATGATGATGATGATGATGATGATGATGATGATGATGGTGGTGGTGGTGATGATGATGATGATCATGATGATGATGATGATGATGGCAGTAAAAGAAAATGAGAACACGGGCCTTACCTTGAACAAGAAGAAGACAAAGTTATAGTCATCTCTAAGAAAAAAAACGTGATTCCTAAATGTAACAGTAAACGGCCAGTTGCTGAAACAGGGGGACAAGTTTAGACATTTGGGGACACTACAGACCTCAGATGGAAGATGCCCTAACTGAGATAAATAACAGAATAATGCAAGCCAAAAATAATGTTTCCAGAAAAAGAAAGGTATTCTATATAATAAATCACTTTCACTTCTTCTTCTTCTTCTTCTGCGTTCGAGGTTGTTGGTCACATCAGATCCTGATCCCTGTCAACATGGCAAAGCCCGCAATCCTCTCCAGATCCTGATAGAAGCCCCCAAAGCTTTTGCCCCAAGCTTGTGTCCTTTGGCCATGTCTCACACCTCAGGTCTGCATGGTTTGGGCACTCTTGTGGGGATATGTTCTGGAATCTGGACTCCACTGCCACATGGACACTCGTCTGTGTGAGACATTTTGAGTCGGTGCAGGTGGCTCAGTAGTCTGTAGTGGCCTGTCCTTAGGCGGAAAAGGGACTGTTTCTGCGAGTGAGGAAAAGAGTACTCCAGTGCTACATGGAGCCAGATTTATTTTACGGATGTGCAGCATGGTCAGACACTGATGAAGTACAACGCCAAACTGAAGCCACTGAAATGTGGTTCTTTAGAAGAATACCACGGACAGCGAAGAAATCAAATGAGGAGGTTCTGAGAGAGACTGGAGAGATGAGGCAAAACAGCAACGAAAGTCATAAACAGATTGTCCATATTCTTAGGACACTTTCCACGGCGAGGCAAGCTAGAATACGTTGTGACAACAGGAAAGATAGATAGATAGATAGATAGATAGATAGATAGATAGATAGATAGATAGATAGATAGATAGATAGATAGATAGATAGATAGATGGGTGAGTAGGTGGATGGATGGATGGATGGATGGATGGATAGACAGACAGACAGACAGACAGATAGACAGACAGACAGACAGACAGACAGACAGATAGATAGATAGATAGATAGATAGATAGATAGATAGATAGATAGATAGATAGATAGATAGATAGATAGATAGATAGATAGATAGAATGCTGGATGGACAGCACTAGGAACAGAGAATTGAGGAAAAGCATACTAGCCAACGTCAGTCGGCAAGGCACTAGACGGATAGATGTCGCAGAAGTGCTGACGTTCTGTGCTTCCTGCCATGATGCGATTGGTTGTGGTGTGATTTTAAGATGTTTCTGTATCGTGTTATGGTTTCTGATTTCTTTGGTAACAGTGATTCTTAACATGTCGTCCTTTGAACCCTCCAGGGAGCCCATAGAAGGGTTTCCAATAGAGCAACAAATGAGGAAGATAGAAAGTAACAAATAAATCTAAACATTGTTCAACTCTCCGCAAACTAACAAATAAATCTACACATTGTTCAACTCTCCGCAAAGTAACAAATAAATCTATACATTGTTCAACTCTCCGCAAACTAACAAATAAATCTACACATTGTTCAACTCTCTGCAAAGTAACAAATAAATCTACACATTGTTCAACTCTCCGCAAACTAACAAATAAATCTACACATTGTTCAACTCTCCACAAAGTAACAAATAAATCTACACATTGTTCAACTCTTCGCAAAGTAACAAATAAATCTACACATTGTTCAACTCTCTGCAAAGTAACAAATAAATCTATACATTGTTCAACTCTCCGCAAAGTAACAAATACATCTACACATTGTTCAACTCTCCGCCTATAACAGCCACTATGAAAAAACTGAGGTGGATCTTACATTTAGAGAGAATGAAGGAGGATAGACAAAGATGGTTTATACAGAAGTGATGAAAGGGGATAAACCAAGAGGTAGAACTAGACAGTGATGGCGAGACAGTCTAGAAGAAGATATAGCGCTCCTAGAATCGACAATTGGCAGGAAAAGATCAAGAACAGAAAGGAGTGGAGACGTGTCTGTAACAATGAGCAGCAGTGGCTCGGATAAGAAGAAGAAGAAGAAGGAGGAGGAGGAGGAGAAGAAGAAGAAGAAGAAGAAGAAATGAATTGATCATCTGGGTTGTATTTATTCTTATCTTCTTATCTTATATCCTTCCCGTGCCGTTAAACGTCACATAGGGCTCGCAAAGTAGTTCGCCAATTTTTCCTGTCTTCGGCGAGTCTTTCAACCTCATCAAAGGATTTTATGCCTGTTAATTTGGCCTCTCTTAACAATGTCCTCTTCAGAGTTTCACGCGGTCTGCCTCTTTTTCTTTGGCCTTGTGTGTTCCACTTGATAGCTTGTTTTGGGATTCTCTGATCATTTCTTCCCATGAAGTGATCAAAATATGTGACCAACACTGTATTTATTGGTTTACTTTTATTGAGAGATCCACAGCTGTTCCAAAAGGGTCCAGAGCCAAAAAAAGAATTGAGAACCCCTGTTTTCCAAGATATTCTGTTTATTCCTTAAAAACAAAAAGGCAATGAGAATTTTGAGGCATTCGTGGAAAGACAGGAAATTCCAGAACGCGACGGTAACTGAAAAACTCAACGGAAGAGAAAGGAAAGGACGGCCAAGGGGAGAATACCCGAATAGGCAGATCAAATGGCATGTTTAGAGTGAGTGAGATCACTGATCGCCGACGCTGATCGGCCCGGCTTGTAACGAATGAAAGAATTCTTTGATCTCTGTACGACGACGTGAGATTTCGATAAGGTTTTGCTACTCTTGGGCATTTCCTTCAGATAATTGTTGTTCTTCTTTTAATCTTCCTCTTCTTTTTTCCAGTGAATTCCAGATTTTTCCACATAAATAGTTAAGTGGGTAGATAAGTAGCTAAGTCATCATCATCATCATGTGCCGTGCCGACTGGCGTTGGCTATTATGCTTCTCCAGAGTATCCGATCCTTCATGCAGGCCATCAGCTCAGTTGGTGATCTCCTCTCACACCATCCCGTCAGACTGTCCAGTATCATTTCTCTTGGTCTTCCTCTTGATCTTCTTCCTTCTATTTTTCCTGTTATAATATTTTCAATGTCCCCTCTTCTCATTGCATGTCCTATTAAAGTACATTGTCTCTCTCTTATCTTTTTGACAAGGTTTTTTGTCTCTCCAGCTCTTCTCATACATTCTTCATTAGTTATTTTTGCTGTCCAGAGAATTCGCAACATTCTTCTAATAAACCACATTTCTGCTGCTTCCAATGATTTTTGTGCAGACTTGCCTATTGTCCATGATTCACTTCCATATAACAAGATAGGTTCAATATAGCATTTTAGGGCTCGTTTTCTAACATTCATTGATAAGGATGTGTTGGTTAATATGTTTCTCATTCTCTGAAATGCAGTCTTTGCTTGGCCTATTCTGCTCTTAATTTCTGTTCTGCATTTCCCATCTGAAGTTATTACTGCTCCAAGGTATTTGAATTTCTGCACCTGCTTTAGAATAGTTCCGTTTAATTTAATACTGCATGCTGGTGGATTCTGTTTCTTAGATAGTCTCTGTCTTTTTGATGTTCAAAGTAAGACCTTTCTGTTCACTTTCTTTGGCGACTTTATCCAAGAGATTTTGCAGGTCTTGTTGGTTCTCAGCTATCAGTACTGTGTCGTCAGCATACCGAAGGTTGTTAATATTGTATCCTCCAATTTTTATGCCTGGTTCTGTGATGATTGTTCTTAGAATATTCTCGCTATACAGAGAAAAAAGATCTGGAGATAGTACACATCCTTGCCGCACTCCTTGTTTTATAGGTTGATATTTTCCAATTCTATTTTCAACTCTAACTGCTGCTTCTTGCTGCCAGTATAGATGTTTTACAATCCTCAGGTCTTTGCCGTCTATATTGATGTCTTCAAGCATTTTAATAATTTCATTATGTTTCACCTTGTCAAATGCCTTGGTGTAATCAATGAAGCATAAGTAGAGATCTTTCTGTACTTCTAAAGCTCTTTCTGTTAGTGTTCGTAAGTAGCTAAGTAGGTAGATCATAAGGTATATAGGTAGATATGTAAGTAGGTGGGTAGATAGGAAGGTAGGTACGTAAATAAGAGGGCAAGTAGTTAGATACGTAAGTAGGTAGGTAGGTAGGTAGGTAGGTAAATATAAGTATTAGATAGTTAAATAATCATAAGTAGATAAATAGGCAGACAGGTAGGTAAGTAGGTAGGCAGGCAGATAGAAGAAAGTATGTAGGTAGATATGCAGATAGGTGGATAAGATGTTAGCTGGGTAGATAAGTAAATAGGTAGATATATAAATAGATAGATACGTAGGTGGGTAGATAGATAGGTAGGTAGATAGATAAGCTATCTATCTACCAGTTAGACAGGTAGACACGTAGATAGGTAGATAGATAAGAATGTGGACAGGCAGATAATTAATTAGGTAAGTAGATAAATAGGTAGGTATGTGGATAAATAGGTAGGTAGATAGATAAGAAGGTAAGTAGGCAGCATGTACGTAATTATTTCCTATAATGAGTGTGTGCAGGTAAACTTGAAACGTACTAGTTTTGTTATTTCAATTACCTCATTCATTTCAGTTTCGCTGTTTCAAACTTAAGTATCTATACTGCACGCATAACATGTTTGTACTAAAGAATATAGAATGCCTGGAATAGAATGAAAGTTGTGTGACAAAGGGCGGAAATGTCCGACGGGTCTGCGCGTCCAATTCATCGCCCGAATGAAGTCCATTCTCTCTCAAACTTCTGTGGTTAGACTACATCTAAGCCATTCCATCATTTGAAAGCATTCGCCCTACGTTTTGATTTTGGCACCTGTGCTAGATTCAGTTACGAATTCTGGCACACAAATGCTTGGAAAACCACGGAATTCGTCATGTTTAAACACTTCGGCAAACCCACCATATTTATGTGAACTTGCGCAATATTCATTTGATAAGGTTATGATTAATATTCTACGTTTTTCCTATCGTTTTCTGGATCGCAATAGCAAAAAAGTGCGCAAAGATATACTTTTTTATGTCTTTTTAATAGTATTTCTTCTTCTTCTCTTCTTCCATTCCTAGTCAGTCATTAAGGTACATTGCTGCAGATAAAGCTCGTCTCCTTTTTTCCCTACTGCTAACATCTTCTCTCACAAGTAAAGCTTATTAGTGACAAAGATCAAGCACAAACAACTAACTATCAAAAACGCATCAAAATACTGCCTCTTAAGAGCAGGTTCCTCTTCAACAAAGCCAAGTTAGTACATCAAATTCTTTCACGGCATGCCCCGCCTTATCTATGGAACCTGTTTAAATTTAGCCCAAAGTGCAGCCAACGCTTGAACAATATATGTCTTCCAAAACCTAGACTTGATCTTTACAAGAAAAGCTTTAGTTATTCTGCTGCTCATCTTTGGAATACCCTCCCATCCTGTTATAAAAAATATAAATTATACTCCTTCCTACAACTACAAGCTTTCCCAATATCTATTTGATGTCGACTACATGCCTCCATGAATTATAAAACTTAAAAGTTATCTTAAACTGCTCTTACAGACACCGAATACAATTAATTGTTTTCTGAATAGTCCCGAAAATTTTGTTTAGTAGATAGTCATTTATAATGTATGTAGTTACTTCTGTACTGAGTGAATGTTTAAGAGCGAACCGTAAATATTATATTTTATTTTATGTCTCTCAGCTTCAATGTTAGTTATGTTTGTTATATGAACAAGCATATTTGTAGAATGTCTGGAATGGAGTGAAAGATGTATGATAAAGGGTAGAATATCAGGCGGGCCTGCGTGCCCAATTCGTAACCCTTTTGAAATAAAGATCAATCAATCAATCAATCACTCCGGCTGTTTGACACCATTTTCCTGTACATCCTCTTCTATGGGATCTCATCTTCTCCGTCTTGACCTACCTCTCATTCCTATTTCCTTCTTCTATCCTATTATTTTTGCCTTTCACTGCATTAATATTTTGGCCTTTTTTTTGTATTCATATTTTTGCCTTTTTCATTAATATTTTTGCTTGTCTGCATAACAATAAAGAGGATTAAAGAGAAAAAAATATTTTGGACACATTAATCATCATGATAATCTAGAGAAGACCGTCTTAGAAGGGTACATAATGGGAAAAAAGAAAGAGAGGAAGACCAAAGCGAAGATGGTTGCAAGACATTGTTGATAATCTGCAAATGGATGCATCAGCAGCAGGCCATCTTGCTCACAACCGAGAGGCCTACATGAGAGCTGTTAGGGAGGCAAAGTTCCGCGAGGGACATGCAAATGACTGACTGACCGCATTAATATTTTTGCATTTTTTGCATTAATATTTCTGCCTTTTTGCACTAATATTTTGGCCTTTTTTGCATTAATATTTTTAGCCTTTTTTAGCATTAATATTTTTGCCTTTGTGCATTATTTTTTTAGCCTTTTTTGCATTCATATTTTTGTCTTTTTTTTTTTTTTTGTTGGCATTAATATTTTTGCCCTTCTTGCTGTTCACTTCTACAGCTTTTGTTTCGGCTCATTCAGTTCTGAGTGACCCGGTAGCAGATGTTTGTTCTTCTTCTTCTTCGTACGGACACTGGCGATGATACGTGGTACCCTGATTTTTGCGATGCACCTTTTGTCTGGGTACCTCCGACTTCAGCACCAGATGTTTGTTAGAACTGCACGCAGGAACAGTTTGAGAAAGATTATAAAAAGAGCCAAATCTATAAAAAAAAAAAGCGGTAACAAACTAACATACAAAAACACTTCAGGAAAATGGGTTAAAGAAGGTAAAGGTAACTCCGTAATGGCACGGGGGCATCTAGGAGATCTGGTCCTAGCTTCCGTGTTTTTTTTTTAACCTTTCAACTTAAGAAGGTGATAGGGTCAGACGTTGGTTACTTAATAAAGCCTACCTCTCTGTTGCTAGTTACTTAATAAAGTTTGCCTCTCGATTGCTGGTTATTTAATAAAGCCTACTTCTCAGTTGCTGGTTACTTAATAAAGCCTACCTCTCAGTTGCTGGTTACTTAATAAAGCCTACTTCTCAGTTGCTGGTTACTTAATAAAGCCTGCCTCTCAGTTGCTGGTTACTTAATAAAGCCTACTTCTCAGTTGCTGGTTACTTAATAAAGCTTGCCTCTCAGTTGCTGGTTACTTAATAAAGCCTACCTCTCAGTTGCTGGTTACTTAATAAAGCCTGCCTCTCAGTTGCTGGTTACTTAATAAAGCTTGCCTCTCTGTTGCTGGATACTTAATAAAGCTTGCCTCTCGATTGCTGGTTACTTAATAAAGCCTACCTCTCTGTTGCTGGATACTTAATAAAGCCTACCTCTCGATTGCTGGTTACTTAATAAAGCCTACCTCTCGATTGCTGGTTACTTAATAAAGCTTGCCTCTCTGTTGCTGGATACTTAATAAAGCTTGCCTCTCTGTTGCTAGTTACTTAATAAAGCCTACCTCTCAGTTGCTGGTTACTTAATAAAGCTTGCCTCTCTGTTGCTGGATACTTAATAAAGCTTGCCTCTCTGTTGCTGGTTACTTAATAAAGCTTGCCTCTCTGTTGCTGGATACTTAATAAAGCTTGCCTCTCTGTTGCTAGTTACTTAATAAAGCCTACCTCTCAGTTGCTGGTTACTTAATAAAGCTTGCCTCTCTGTTGCTAGTTACTTAATAAAGCCTGCCTCTCAGTTGCTGGTTACTTAATAAAGCTTGCCTCTCTGTTGCTAGTTACTTAATAAAGCCTGCCTCTCAGTTGCTGGTTACTTAATAAAGCTTGCCTCTCTGTTGCTGGATACTTAATAAAGCCTACCTCTCTGTTGCTGGTTACTTAATAAAGCTTGCCTCTCGGTTGCTGGTTCCGGGAGCTGTTTCATTACATCCAGGACATGCCCGTATTTTTTTCTGTATTCGACATTAAGATGCCCTTCTTTTTTTTCTGGTGTAATTTCACCAGTAAGAATAGTGAAGAGCAGAACACCTATCTTAATGCAAAGAAAACTAAATTGATGACAACTGACAAAACAAACAAGGCACCTGAAATATGTATCAATGAGGAAAAACTAGAAGAAGTGGAGATTTTCTGAATATCTTGGATCATTACTAACTAATAATGGAGATACAATGAGGGACATTATAAGGAGAACATCTGTGGATCTTCAAAAAGTAAAACAACTAAAGAATCTGTGGAGAGGAACAGACAGAACCACAAAAATAAGATTTTTAAGGGCATGGATCTCTTTCCCATGGCAACATATGCCTGTGAGACCTGGAAACTTAACAAAACAGCAGAGAAACACATAAATGCCTTTGAATGCAAATGCTACAGAATAGTTCTTCAAAAATCATGGACACAAAAAAGAACAAATATATCCATACTACAAGAACTTAATATTGAAGAAGGTTGGCTAGTAAAGAGGATTAAACAGAGAAAACTTAAATATTTTGGACACATTAAACGTCATGATAATCTAGAGAAGACAGTCTTGGAAGTATACGTAATGGGAAAAAAGAAAGAGAGGAAGACCAAGGCGAAGATGGCTGCAAGACATCGGTGATGATCTGCATATGGATGCATCAGCAGCAGGGCATCTTGCTCACAACCGAAAGGCCTACAAGAGAGCTGTTATGGAGGCAAATTACACAAAGGCTGACTGACTGATTTCACTTTTCTTCACTAGCTTGTAAAATAAGACTTGAAATTAAAAAGAAAAAAAATTATGAAACCGTAATGGCACGGGGGCATCTAGGAGATCTGGTCCTAGCTTCCGTGTTTTTTTTTTAACCTTTCAACTTAAGAAGGTGATAGGGTCAGACGTTGGTTACTTAATAAAGCCTACCTCTCTGTTGCTAGTTACTTAATAAAGTTTGCCTCTCGATTGCTGGTTATTTAATAAAGCCTACTTCTCAGTTGCTGGTTACTTAATAAAGCCTACCTCTCAGTTGCTGGTTACTTAATAAAGCCTACTTCTCAGTTGCTGGTTACTTAATAAAGCCTGCCTCTCAGTTGCTGGTTACTTAATAAAGCCTACTTCTCAGTTGCTGGTTACTTAATAAAGCTTGCCTCTCAGTTGCTGGTTACTTAATAAAGCCTACTTCTCAGTTGCTGGTTACTTAATAAAGCCTGCCTCTCAGTTGCTGGTTACTTAATAAAGCTTGCCTCTCTGTTGCTGGATACTTAATAAAGCTTGCCTCTCGATTGCTGGTTACTTAATAAAGCCTACCTCTCTGTTGCTGGATACTTAATAAAGCCTACCTCTCGATTGCTGGTTACTTAATAAAGCCTACCTCTCGATTGCTGGTTACTTAATAAAGCTTGCCTCTCTGTTGCTGGATACTTAATAAAGCTTGCCTCTCTGTTGCTAGTTACTTAATAAAGCCTACCTCTCAGTTGCTGGTTACTTAATAAAGCTTGCCTCTCTGTTGCTGGATACTTAATAAAGCTTGCCTCTCTGTTGCTGGTTACTTAATAAAGCTTGCCTCTCTGTTGCTGGATACTTAATAAAGCTTGCCTCTCTGTTGCTAGTTACTTAATAAAGCCTACCTCTCAGTTGCTGGTTACTTAATAAAGCTTGCCTCTCTGTTGCTAGTTACTTAATAAAGCCTGCCTCTCAGTTGCTGGTTACTTAATAAAGCTTGCCTCTCTGTTGCTAGTTACTTAATAAAGCCTGCCTCTCAGTTGCTGGTTACTTAATAAAGCTTGCCTCTCTGTTGCTGGATACTTAATAAAGCCTACCTCTCTGTTGCTGGTTACTTAATAAAGCTTGCCTCTCGGTTGCTGGTTCCGGGAGCTGTTTCATTACATCCAGGACATGCCCGTATTTTTTTCTGTATTCGACATTAAGATGCCCTTCTTTTTTTTCTGGTGTAATTTCACCAGTAAGAATAGTGAAGAGCAGAACACCTATCTTAATGCAAAGAAAACTAAATTGATGACAACTGACAAAACAAACAAGGCACCTGAAATATGTATCAATGAGGAAAAACTAGAAGAAGTGGAGATTTTCTGAATATCTTGGATCATTACTAACTAATAATGGAGATACAATGAGGGACATTATAAGGAGAACATCTGTGGATCTTCAAAAAGTAAAACAACTAAAGAATCTGTGGAGAGGAACAGACAGAACCACAAAAATAAGATTTTTAAGGGCATGGATCTCTTTCCCATGGCAACATATGCCTGTGAGACCTGGAAACTTAACAAAACAGCAGAGAAACACATAAATGCCTTTGAATGCAAATGCTACAGAATAGTTCTTCAAAAATCATGGACACAAAAAAGAACAAATATATCCATACTACAAGAACTTAATATTGAAGAAGGTTGGCTAGTAAAGAGGATTAAACAGAGAAAACTTAAATATTTTGGACACATTAAACGTCATGATAATCTAGAGAAGACAGTCTTGGAAGTATACGTAATGGGAAAAAGAAAGAGAGGAAGACCAAGGCGAAGATGGCTGCAAGACATCGGTGATGATCTACATATGGATGCATCAGCAGCAGGGCATCTTGCTCACAACCGAAAGGCCTACAAGAGAGCTGTTATGGAGGCAAATTACACAAGGGCTGACTGACTGATTTCACTTTTCTTCACTAGCTTGTAAAATAAGACTTGAAATTAAAAAGAAAAAAAATTATGAAACTTCTCATTAATCAATAAGGAAAAATATACGTAGAAGGAACAGCTGTTGAAGAGGTACACTAATTTGCATACCTCGGCAGCTACATAGACCAGGATGGTGAAACCAGAAAGGAAGTTAGAATTAGAATTACAAAAGCAGCATTGACCTTCAAGAATCTTGAGATATGGCATTCAAAAGTTATAAGCTCAAAACCCAACCTAGGATTATTCAGTTCAAATGTAATATCCACCTTGATTTATGCATGTGAAATCTGGAAAACAACTAAAGAAATAGACAAGAAATTAGACTCTTTTGAAAACAAATGCCTAAGGAAAATATTCGTTATAAAATGGAACGAATTCAAGAACAACGCAGAGATAATGCAGATGAGCAAACAACAACCAGTCTCATGGGTGATCAGGAAAAGGAGATGAACTTATATCGGTCACGCAATGAGAAGAAACAGCCAGAGAATCCCAAAACAAACTATCAAGTAGAACACAACAGGCCGAAGAAAAGAGGTCGACCACGTGAAACTCTAAAGAAGACATTGTTAAGAGAGGCCATTTTAGTGGGCATAACATCCATTGATGAGGTTGAAAAGCTAGCCGAAAACAGGAAAACTTGGCGAACTACCATGTGAGCCCTACGTGAAGGATGTATGATGTAATTTCAATATACATCGGTGCATGTACATTTCTCTTATTCTAGCTGGATATGCTTCCACTTCCTCTGATTACGTGTAGGCCACTGAGGCGTGCGTAGTATGTAGGCCTGAGGAAGCTTTTCTGGGCTGAGTCTTTGATTTTCTGCCTTAAAGACTGATATGTCTTGTTTGCCCATTTTTGATGTTTCCCGATGGGTTAGCTCTTACTGCAAGTTCATCAATTAACCTACTGGGAAACATCACAATGGGCAAACAAGCCCTTCATGCCGTAAGCCAAAGACGGGGCCGGTATTAGGCCTGATCGAATTTCCTTCCCCAGCTCTAGAAGAAGTCAAGTACCCATTTCTGTAGCTGGGAGACTGGGGGCCCCTGTGAACTGCCTTTCGAAGCCCAGAACTGTGTACGGATCCTGGACGGAGAGATGCAGTTCACGTGATGCGGGGGTAGAAGACCTAAATAAAGGAAAAAGCGTGCAGGAAATGACACTCTGAGCATAGCCAGCGGGCAAATTTTGGGGCAAGTTCGTCTGTGGTGTTTGATATGGCAATACTTATTCCCAGCCGCCCAAAATATTGTGTTATATATATATATATATATAGTGATTCATGATGATAATGTCCTCTTGAATGGCATGGTGGATGCCATCATGGTGTTAATTTTATGTGAATTTCATGAAGCTGAGAGGAGAGCAGAAAACCAGAGGATATGGCAGGGAGCTAATCTCGTCTCGTCTGGTTAGCCCTGCCGATCTCACAATGTTTTATTCAAATATACCGTGGATTATATGATGTGTCGTAATCATACTGTGCTGTTGGATTATCGTCACTTTCGTCACTTATCATATTTGGATGGGCAGACCTAGGTCTGTCATATGCTATTCAGTGCGTTGGCACGAAGTGAAATATATATTCAGTGCATTTCGCACAAGTGAAAATATATTATTCAGTGCATTGGCACATGAAGTTTTATATGAGATAGGGGATGGGGAATTCATGGCAGCAGCGGCTGAAATGTATGCAGTGCACTGGTACAATACTGAGAAAAATGTATAATTGTTAGTAGGGCCAGAGGAGCCCAGGCTAGTCTGGTCCAATGATTTAGTTGTTACTTAGTTATAGATAATACATTGTATTTATGTCACGCCTTGTTATCATCATGATGATACATGTTGATGTCCTGTGTATATAATGTCTCTGGTGGCGTCATTATGATATGTGTAGAAAGTGTTAATAAATGGATGTAAATTGATGGCTGTTTTGGCGATATGTATTTCATATTGATGTGATGTATGAATGTGTGCAAAATGCTGAATTAACTTGCATGCAGTATCCTTAGAGGAGAGAATCTGGGCTAGCGGTCATGGGGGTCGCGAGATCTTGGCCACGCAGTACGGTAGTACATGCCAAGGGAATGCCTGAACGGCTGGGTTGATCTATTTCTTCCGAAATCTATCCATACAAATGTAGATTTAACGCCAGCTAAGTTTATACCCCCCTCCCCCTTTTTTTCCAAGATGATTCGAACCACTGACCTTTACCATGAGAGGCTAGTGCATGAATCACTTCACAACTGAGGCTCCCTAGGGAAATGCCTACCTGGATTGTTATGGGACGGAATTTTGCAACATGGACACCGGGTCTCTGTTTCTATACCGTGGCTAGCTTTTCTTTCGCCAAACCTCTGTGTCCGTTCCTGTTGTAAAGTAGTAGTTAGCGCAGTGATCTTTCTGACGAGGTCAGTGGTTCGTGTCCCGCCGGAGGCATTTTGGTTACACCTACCGTAGAAAGGAAAACAAAGGTGGACCCTGCCCGTGTCATCCTGTCATTTGCTGGCGGGTCAGGGACACTAGGAACACAAACAGCATAACCTCCAGGTGCTTCTATGGCTGTGACTTTTAAGCTTGGGTCTGTGGATCCCCCCCCCCCCCCCACCAAGAGGTCCATGGAAGAATTTTTGGAGGGTTCGCAGGCCAGCAGATGAGTTGACTTGATAAAAGGAAAAAAAATCTTAGCATCACCTGGGTTCTGTTTCCTGCTTTAATTTCAGTTAGATGTCCACGGCTGTCCCCAGGCAAAAAAGGGGTTCCATAACTGTCCCCATGTCAGAAAGAGGATCTACGGCTGTTTTCATGCCATAACGGGGCCCACAGCTGTTCTTATGCCAGAAGGGAGTTCCACGGCAGTTCTTATCCCAGAAAGGGGGGGGGGGGGGTCTGCAGCTGTTCTCATGCCGAGAAAGGGAATCCACAGCTGTTCCCATGACATAAGGGGCTCAATAGCTGTTCATATGCCAGAAAAGGTTTCCAGAGCTGTCCCTATGTAATGAAAAGGGTCCACAACTGCCCCCATGCCAGAAACGAGATCCACAGCTGTTCCATGCCAGAAAAGGGATCCGCAACTTTCCTCTTGCCAAAAAGGGATCCGCAACTTTCCTCTTGGCAAAAAGAGGGTCCGTAGCTGTCCTCATGAAGAAAAAAGATGATCCACAGCTGTTCTCAGACCAGAAATTGGGTCTACAGCCGTTATCATCCAGAAAGGGAGTCCACAGCTGTTGCTATGTCAGGAAGAGAATCTAGGGTCCACAAAAGGTTAAGACCCCCACTCATTGGCATGACAAGGTTAACTTTGCCCTTAGCTCACTTCTAATTTTATGTTATCTACTTCTGCTGTTATGTTATCTACTTCTACTTTTATGCTATCTACTTCTGCTGTTATGTTATCTACTTCTACTTTTATTTTATCTACTTCTACTTTTAGTTTATCTACTTCTACTTTTATTTTATCTATTTCTACTCTTATGTCATCTACTTCTACGTTTGTGTTATCTAGAATTTTTATTTTTTTATTTT
Source organism: Achatina immaculata (assembly GCA_009760885.1). NCBI lineage: Eukaryota > Metazoa > Mollusca > Gastropoda > Stylommatophora > Achatinidae > Lissachatina > Lissachatina immaculata. The sequence continues at coordinate 21,218,633 of CM019712.1, forward strand.
ATCTACTTCTACTTTTATGTTATCTACATCTACTCTTATATTATCTACAAAATGTAACTACGAGACACTCTTGGGAGTTGGCTAAGCTGGAATTGTCTTTGAAAAAAAAGCAACAGATCTCATGAGGATTTGACAGTACTGGTCTTCAGTACTTCCAAGAGCTATTAAGTACGATTTATGGTGGCACATAAGCCTGACGACTGCCAAGCAAAAAAAAAAGCATAGGAAGAGGGCGTGATCAGCTTTGCATAACTTACAACGGAGATATATTCCTGACACAGTCTAGCCTTCCATCCATCCATCTATCCATCCATCCATCCATCCATCCATCTATCCATCCGTCGTCCATCCATCCATCCATCCATCCATCCATTCATCCATCCATCCATTTTGTCTGACTTGTCAGTTGGTCTCTCCCCCTGTCCTCTCTCTCTTTTTTTTCATTCTCTGTTCTCTTTTTCTATATCACTTTCTCTCTATCCTTTCTCTCTCTCTCTGTGTCTTCATTCTCTATTTCTCTGTACTCTCTCTGTCTTCTCTGCCTCCCTCTGTCCTCTCTGTTTTCTCTCTCTCTCTATCGCCTATTCCCCCTCCCTCTCTGTTGTCTCTCTGTTCTCTCTTTCTATCCCTCCTTGTTCTCTTTCTTTTCTTCTTTGTTCTCTCTCTCTCTCTCTCTGTTTGTTCTCTCTTCTATCATCTATCTCTCTTTCTGCCCTCTCTCTGCTCTCTCCTCTCTGTCTCTGTTTTCCCTCTCCATCTCTGTTCTCTATATCTCTTTTAGTCTTCTTATCTATCTATCTATCTATCTATCTATCTATCTATCTATCTATCTATCTATCTATCTATCTATGCCCCCATTTAAAACTAAAATTATGCAGGCAATATGCATGACTAAGACCTGTAGGCCTACGGGGCGCCGCGGGGGTAGGGGGAAAAGAGTGGGCCCGGTACTCAAACCGTCCGCACAGAAAGTTCCGCGGCGTACACTCGCCGTCTCTTAAGCTAGGCCCGTGCAGCGTGCAGGCCCCTCCCCCCTCCCCCATCACACATGCGTGCGAGCTGTGTCGTGTCAGTGTGTGCGCGCGTGCGTGAGCTGTATTGATTCCTGAGAGGGAGAGAGAGAGGGAAAAAAAACATACTGCGAGGGAATCCACCCAAGCGAGATGCTGTGAGCAGTGATGCCATATTGATGCACGGCCAATCAATGGACGTGTGTGCTCACACTGGGGGTCTGGATGGGGCCGGTGTCGTGTAGGGGAAAAATATGGCAGCTGAAATGTGGGGGGCGGGGGTAGGCTGAAATGGAAAGCGTGAACGAAAGAATGAAAATTGTGTACAAAAAAAGAGAATTTGGGGCACATAATCCGGCCTAATATTCCCAGCTATGTCTCGCAACTTTAACACTGTACATGGAGGTTCATTGAAAAGGAAGAGGAGATGATTCCTAGCAAGTACATTACCCTGGCCCAAGATGGTTTCCATTTTTTTTAAAGAGGGGCCCACAAAGGATGAAAGCAGAATGGTTGATTAATAGGGATTGTTTGTTTGTTTGATTGATCGTTTGTTTGTTCGTGCTATCTCTCTGTAACTGCGAGCTGGTGTTCTTTGCAACCGATGCTGTGGAGGTGTTGAGGCACAGCATCGTATCGGCGTGGGAGTGGGTTATGGCGGCTGTGTTTTTATTTTCAGTTCTTGAGTGGAGCTAAACAGTAGGGGAGTGGGGGTGTGCAATGCTTCTTAAAACAGGCTCCACCACTATGGGGACTATGGCGATCCCTGCCCCGTTAGCCAGGCTACTGGGGGCACCAATGGAGAGGTGGGACAGGGTCTTGGTCAGCTATGGTTCGCTAACCCAGACGCTAGCATATCAGCTATGGTTCGCTAACCCTGACGCTAGCATATCAGCTATGGTTCGCTAACCCAGACGCTAGCATATCAGCTATGGTTCGCTAACCCTGACGCTAGCATATCAGCTATGGTTCGCTAACCCAGACGCTAGCATATCAGCTATGGTTCGCTAACCCAGACGCTAGCATATCAGCTATGGTTCGCTAACACAGTCGCTAGCATATCAGCTCTGGGTCGCTGAATGCCTCCTCGGACAGCGTCTCCATCCCTGATATCAGGACGGATAGCAACAGGGATTAAAAGGGGAGAAGGGTGCCCTCTCTGCCCTCTCCTCCTGTCCTCTCTCTATATCTAGTAACACAATAATTAGTGTATGAGTATATAACTATACACGGAGCCACTGCAGTAAAGCTGTGATACCAGAATGTATAAACTAGGAATAAAGTAGGAGCAGCTTTGATACTTAAAGAGTACACAGTTGTGACGTTTCGGCGTGGGCCTTAATCATATGTTTTTGTATGACATATATTCGTTAAGTATTAAAGCTGTTCCTACTTTTTCCCCTAGTTTATATGTTCTCTCTATATCTCTTCTTTTACGGGGCCGACCGTAGCGTACCTCGAGGCCCCGATATGGCTCTCCAGGGCCCTGCTGATAAATGTAAAATCCGTGTTTCCCTGCCATTAAGGCATATCGGGGATACGGTGTTAGGTTCCTTATTTCCAAGATCTTCGGCACATGAAAGTCTGATGTGGTCAGTACCACGTCTGGCAGCATTTACGGTCCCAGGTTTCTCTGGTGCCCATTTTCAGGGGCTGGGTGGGTCTCTGAGGCTTTTTTTGTGTGCTAGCACGTCAAAAAAACCAAAAAAAATTCCCCACTACTTGGGTTTGAACCTGGAACCACCTCGATAGTAGCATTCCACTCTGCTAACAAGACTGGGGGGAAGAAATTAAGACAAGAAATAATAGTTTTGCGTCAATTTATAAAGCAAAATGTGAACAACAGAAATGTACTCAGAGTAGATAACAAGTTAATGGAGGAGGTCAACGAATTTGTATACCTTGGCAGCAGAGTAGTAGAAAATGGAGACAGCACAGAGGACATCAACAGTAGACTTACTAGAGCAAACCAGGCTTTTACAATGCTGCAGACTATATGGAAATAAAAAAAAAACTAAGCATAAATATGAAAATCAGGATATTTAAGAGTAATGTTCTAAGTGTACTACTCTATGGAAGTGAATGCTGGAAAATCACCAAAACCATAGAAAACAAGTTGAATTCTTTCCAGACTAAATGTTTACGAAGAATTAGAAAAATATTCTGGCCAAACACCATAAGAAATAACATCTTATTGGCAGAAATGCAGATGAAACCACTGACAACAATTATTGAGGAAAGACGCTGGCGATGGTTGCAACATGTGCTCCGAATGACTGACAACTCACTACCAAAAATAGCACTAAGATGGACACCACAGGGGAACAGAAGTAAGGGTAGACCAAAAGAGACATGGAGAAGAACAACAGAAAGGATGTTGAGCATTAGAGGGCTCACCTGGGCAAGAGCAGAAAAAAAGGCGAAGGACAGGCATTTGTGGAAAACCCTTGCGGAAGCCCCATGTGCCCTGGGCACTTAAGGTTCAGAGAGAGAGAGAGAGATCAATTTATAAGATAGTTCTTAGAGGCCGTGGTTTTATGGTTGGGTTCTGTAGCAGCAAGTGATGTGTGAAACTATCAGGACTGAATGATACTTTCCTATCATATCAATGATACTTTCTTATCTTATCAGTGATACATTCCTGTCATATCAGTGATGCTTTCCTTTCTTATCAGCGATACTTTCCTATTATATCAACGATACTTTACCTTCCTATTATGTCAGTGATACTTTCCAATAATTTCAGTGATGCTTTTTATCAAATAAATGATACTTCCTATTATAACAATGATACTTTCCTATCATATCAGCGATATTTTTTTATATAAATGATTTTTTAATATCATATCGATGATACTTCCTATTATATCAATGATACTTTCCTTTCATAACAATGATATATTCCTATCATATAAATGACACATTCTTATCATATCAATGATACTTTTACATCATAGAAGTGATACTTTCTTATCATATCAATGAACCTTTTCTATCATATAAGTGATACTTTGTTATTATATCAATGATACTTTCCTATCATATCAATTAAACTTTCCTATCCTATCAATAATACTTTCCTATCATATCGGTGATACTTTCCTATCATGTCAATGATACATTCCTATCAATTTTTATAAAAGTGGGCACGTCCTATTCAATTCAGATCTTTTATAATTTCATTTGTGCTTTTTTTTTTGGTCGTATTTTTCATTTGTGTTCTAATTGTTTTGTGGAATTTACAAAATATAATTAAAAGATGAATTGGTAACCAGGCCCCACGTTTGGGGGGGTAGGGGGCCCCAGAGTTTGTACCCTATGGCCCTGGTTGCTAGCTGAGTCCGGCTGTCTTGTTTTTCCTTGCTTTTCCCACTATAACGTTCAGCCTGCAGTGTTTTCCGTGTGTGGTTGGTGGGCCCGACCGTAGCTTACCCCGGGGCCCCGACCTAGCTCTCTAGAGGCCCGCTGACAACTAACCCAAAACAGATTACTAATCCTTCTTAATTAATTATGAAGTGTGGGCTTGAATAGAGCCGGTGGAAGTGTTTAGATTTAGGACAGAAAATATGAGTGCCGTGTTATTGAAGATCTATAATTCAATATAGTAGAACTGTGTCATCAGTACGTGCTTGCTGAAGGATATACTGAGAAGATTGGAGAATTTATGGACATATCGGGGCAGGAGTGATAATGATCTCTTAGCAAAGCAACTAATTAGTGATATATGAGTTAAGAACTGCGGTAAAAATTGATTCCAGTGGAGCAGAGAGATTCTCATAGGGGTATGGTGTAGTTTTTCAAACGAAACAGAAAGAGGTAAAGGTGAGAAGAGACTGTGCAGGATCTATCTATCTATCTATCTATCTATCTATCTATCTATCTATCTATCTATCTATCTATCTATCTATCTATCTATCTATGGTGTAGTTTTACAAACGAAACAGAAAGAAGTAAAGGTGACAAGAGACTATGCAGGATCTATCTATCTATCTATCTATCTATCTATCTATCTATCTATCTATCTATCTATCTATCTCTATCTATCTATCTATCTATCCATTCATCCATCCATCCATCCATCCATCCGTCTGTTTGTCTGTCTATCTGTCTGCCTGTCTATCTGTCTGTCTATCTGTCTGTCTATCTGTCTGCCTGTCTATCTGTCTGCCTGTCTGCCTATCTGTCTGCCTGTCTGCCTATCTGTCTGCCTGTCTATCTGTCTATCTGTCTGTCTATATGTCTGTCTATCTGTCTATCTATCTGTCTGTCTATCTGTCTGTCTGTCTATCTGTCTGCCTGTCTGTCTATCTATCTGCCTGTCTGCCTGTCTGTCTGTCTGTCTCTGTCTGTATATCTGTCTGTCTGTCTATCTGTCTGTCTGTCTGCCTGTCTGTCTGCCTGTGTATCTGTCTATCTGTCTATCTGTCTGCCTGTCTGCCTGCCTGTCTGTCTATCTGTCTATCTGTCTGTCTGTCTGCCTGTCTGTCTGTCTGTCTGTGTATCTGTCTATCTGTCTATCTGTCTGTCTATCTGTCTGTCTGTCTGTCTGTGTATCTGTCTGTCTGTGTATCTGTCTGTCTGTCTGTCTGTCTGTCTGTCTGTCTGTCTGTAATTCAAATGCCGTGCCTCCTGGGGTTGGAGGTCATAACCCTCCCCACAATTCTCTGTTCTGTGTTGCCCCTGTGAGTTGTTCTAGTGTGCTCTTTCCCTGCCATCTTGCCAGTCCATCCAGGATATTCTCTCTTGGTCTACTTCGACCTCTTTTCCCCTCTAACTTCGCTATTGTCACGAGGCGTTCTAGTTTGTCCTTTCTCGTGACATGTCCTACAAATTTAGAATGTCTTTCCCCGACTGTTGTAATTATTTGCCTTCTCGAATCGGCCCCTCTCAAAACTTCGTCACTTGATTTTCTTACCGTCTATGACGCCCTTAATATTCTTCTAAGAAACCACTTTTCCATGGCTTCCAGACTTTGTTGTATATCTTTAGTAACTGTACAGGTTTCACCTCCATAGATCAAATCTGGCTCGGTGTAGCATTAGAGCACCCTTTTCCTTACACTCCCTGACAGTGATTTATCAATGGCATTGATTTGGGCACGTAGAAATATACAACAGACGGTAATAATCCAATATTTCCGCTATACGTCTATATCAAGGACGGCGGGAATGACGAAACTACAAGTAAACACAAAAAAGGCGGCACTTAGCTTGGCCAGATCCGTCTGCTTGGACGTCAAGCAAGTAATGCGCCATAATAAAGAGTCAGGCTATTGCCCGCTGGAGACTACGACATTGCGTAATTGGCCATTATGGTCTGCCAGCTTGGCCTCTTGGCTGTTATTTCTGTTCTCTCATTTTCCCAACCAATAGTTTGGTTTTTTTTTTCCCCCACCCATGATTCTCGTTCTACCTGGCTCTATCTAGCCGTCTTGCCTGCTTGACGTCGTAACCAAGATCGTCTCTACCAGCTACGATACATTTTTTTTTGTGTTTTATTTCTTGTTTGGCTATTTTCGCCACCCGTGATAAAGGAATACGGCCGAAATATTAGTTTGTTACCGTTTGAAATACATTTCTCCCTGCTTATCTCATTCCCCTCTTTTGTCATTCTTTCTAATCTTCACTTCTTTCCATCCTTCCTATAAAACTGTACCACACACCAAACGGCCTAGTTGGCTGAGCGGTTAGGTGCTCGGTCTACTAATCCGGTGGTACTGGGTTCAAGTCCCAGAAGCGGGGATTTTTTTCTGGTACCGCCACACCGGGGGGCCGGCTAGCGTAGTGGTTAGAGCACTCGTCTAGCAACCAAATGGTCGAGGGTTCGAATCCCCAGCTGAGCGGGATTTTTTTCCGACCAATACGGCCCCGAGGTCGACCCAGCCTCGTAAAATGGGTACCAGAGAAAATCTGGGAAGTAAAGGCAGCGAGGAAAGGAACTGGTCACCCTACCTCATACGCTGATGACCCAGCATAATGAGGTCTCTAACGCTTCACCCCCTACGGCATTGTTTGCTATGGGACTATCTTTACTTTACTTACCGCCACACCAAAATGGCCCCGGGGCCCACCCAGCCTCTAAAAATTTGGTACCAGAGAAATCTGGGAAGGTAAACGCGGCCACATCACACTTTCATGTGCCGAAGGTCTTGGAAATACGGGCCTAACACCGTATACCAAATATGCTTTTAATGGCAGGAAAACGAGGATTTTACCTTTTTTTTTACAATACACTTCTTGTCCTCACTACTCTTATGGATTTCCCTATAGTATATTCCTTTATATTTAATTCTGAGAGTAATCAGTGTCCTTCTATAAGAAGAAAGGAAGCGATTGAGTGAGATCAAATAACTGTAGTAAAGTAAAGATAGTCCCATAGCAAACAATGCCGTAGGGGGTGAAGCGTTAGAGACCTCATTATGCTGGGTCATCAGCGTATGAGGTAGGGTGACCAGTTCCTTTCCTCGCTGCCTTTACTTCCCAGATTTTCTCTGGTACCCATTTTACTAGGCTGGGTCGACCTCGGGGCCGTATTGGTCGGAAAAAAAAATCCCGCTCAGCTGGGGATTCGAACCCTCCACCATGTGGTTGCTAGACGAGTGCTCTAACCACTACTGTAGCACTCTGCTTTTTCTGGACTTCGATAATACGGCATTTC